>JAJMDY010000006.1:0-311122 GCA_030573885.1 Tetrapisispora pingtungensis (nom. inval.)
TTATTATTATTATTATTATTATTATTATTATTATTATTATTATTATTATTATTATTATTATTATTATTATTATTATTATTATTATTATTATTATTATTATTATTATTATTATTATTATTATCATTACTATTTTTAAGAATTAATATATGCAATTAAATAAGAAGTACATCAGGCCTTATTTACTTTTCAAAAACAAACCAAGAATCAGAACCCCTATGCTACCAATTATTATTATGTTCCATCCTAAAGTCATTTTAAAGTAGAACTTTGACAATCGTTTGACAAACATTGAAAGATTATTATATATGTTTGGATATTGATCATTAAAAATGCCTTTTTTGATGGAATTGGTTGTTTCATACGATTCAACTTGTAAGCTATTATCCATCTTACTAACCACGCTTTGAGTTGGATCCTTTGTAGATCCTTTTTCTTTTTGTAATTTGTATTTTTTGTAAGTTTCTACTTCAGCTCTAGTTTTACAATCTTCAATTTCATTCTTCAAAGTTAAAATATTTTCTTCGTGTTCCAATCTCTTTAGATTCAATTTATCATTAATATTATTCATATCATTTTCTAATTTATCAACTAGGTTTTGGAATTCTTCCATTTTCTCTTTATATTCATTTGATAAGTTCTCTTTAAGATCGTTCTGAAATTTGGCTAATTTTAAATCAATTTTTTCTACAGCAAACTTTTTAAGGTATTCAATATTGTATGTTAAATCTTTTAAATATTTTTCAATATGTTTATGTGCCAAAGCATCTGACTTATATAATGAAACTTCTGTCGCAAGAATCTTAAAAACGCCTATCAGTTCATTACTCGTACCCATTGAATTATTTACATATATCCCACTTAACATTTCTGTTTTAACTCCTAAAATTGCATCCTCTAAATTACACATGCTACTATAACCAAAAATATCTGAATAGTATGCCGCTTCTGTAGTAACCTCCGGTAACACTTCATATGGACTTGTTTTAGTATTATTATTAATATAATTGTAATTTCCAGTTAATTGATTTGGATTTTTTTCAGAATTTTCGTTGAATCTTTCTGGAATAGAGAATATAGGAATATATGAAATATTTTCCACTAAAGCACTGATTTTTTTATGTTCAGTTTTGTTATCAATATCCGTACCTAAATCTATTATATCACCAACTTTGATTGGATATATCACATTGCTATTTATCTTTTTACCGTTTAAAAATGTACCATTACTCGATTTTAAATCTCGTATAAATATTTGACCGTCATCTTGATCATAATGTAACATTGCATGATTTCTTGAAAGAACTCTTGAATCAAAATAACCAGTATCTATTTTAACTACAGGTAACTGGTTATTTTTTACTTCAGAATCATTATTATTCTTATCAATAGTTAATTTATTCGAGCTTATAATTTTGCTATTAGATGCAACAGGTCTACCTAATTTAAGACCATCCGGTTTAAAAGGAATCATTAAATGTTTTTTTTCGAACGTTGAATTCAATGACTTCAATATTAATATAATTGCACATTTTTCTCTTGGTTCTAATTTTTTTAACAACTGATCTCGAAATAATCTTTCAGGCTGATCATTTAGATCGGTATTTAATTTAGCATTTATCGCTTCTGTCTTAATCTTTAAATCGCTATCATTAATACTTCCGTTACTAATATTGTCCGTAGTAATCATGACTTAATCACTATTTTATATTACCTTGATGTATAATATGAATATATTTCTTAATAAATTAAAAGTTCATTCGAACGAATCACACCTGAAAGAAAGCAATTAAAAATACACAATAATAACAGATACGTATTTGATGTTTTGCAGTGGTTTCAAAAAAAATTACCAACTGTTGTAATATCAAAAATACGCAATTATCTTCTTACTCAGTATATATATGTAAGAGATTAATCTTGCTATGTTAGGCCCAATGGTATTTATATATACATTACAGTGTTTACCAAATTGAGTTTTAACCTTCAATATCATTTCTTTAACTTTGAAATTCGGTAAGCGATTGTGAAAGTTAACATTTTGAAAATTCATAAATAAAAAAAGTTGATGAAGTTTGACTAAACCTACTTTATTTTACAAGTTGATTGATGTTCATATTCAATTTAAATCTGAGAAAGATTGGTATTCATAATTAAGATATATTGTTAATATCCTTTGCTTAGCTACCATAATCTATCAATAACACATTCAGTTTAAAATATTGGACCTATTTTTAGATGGAAAAATAAACAAATATTAATTTAAAAAAAATAAAAAAGAGAGAGAAATATAAAAATGGTGGTTCAAGATTTTTTAACAAGAGTACCATTATTATTATCATATCCTACTATAATATTATCAAGTAATTTAGTTGTTGTACTTGACGATATTGATACAATTCCAGAAATTAATCCAATAATATTAATTGCATACCGTTACATATTGAAATTGTTTTTGGTACCATTATTTATTGCAATTTCGTTTATTTCAATTGGTTACACTTTTCGAGTCGTTCATGATAAGGCTTCATTGTTTCCTATATTTACCTTCAGTTTTATATCTAGTTGTTTAACATTTTTATTAGGTTCAATTCAAACTACTACTTTATCATTATTAACCATTAATTTATTGTTTTCGAAATATTATGAATTAAATGAAAATCAAAAAAGCATAATAACTATTAAACAATTGATTACTCTTTATTTCCCATTATTTGTAGTTAGCATAATTATTAATTATTTCAAATTCGAGGACCCAATAAGCAATTCTAATGATTATATACAGTTATTATTATGCCCAACATTAACTTACATTTGCCTATTACTTTTGGTATATTTTTCAATACCATATATTGTAAAACCATTATTGGAGAATAAAAAAAGACTGGTAAAAGATTCTTTAAATGGTGAAAACTCGAGTAGAAGTAGAAAAATGGTATCAATTAGTTTATTATTTCTACAAGCAATTACATTCTCAATTATTTTTGTAAGTACATTATGGTTAAAGATTTATAAAGTTCAACTTTTAATTTGGTTTGTCTTCAATGGTAGTTTGATTGTATTCTATCTTTCAATACAAGATTTAATGAACGTTAATACAAGTATTGATTCAAACAGTCAGTTAGTTTTCAAAAATATTCATGTTGCCTGGATAACAAAATATACTACTTTATTAACTGGTATCATGTCTTTAGCATTAAATTATTTATCCTTTAAAAAAATAGCTGGTAACATAAATACCGATATCGCTATCGTAGTTTATGTTATTGTATCTGAAGCTCTTTTATTTTGGTCGACAAACAACTACAATCATATAGAAACACATCATTCTCACTCTCATGATCCTGATACGAAGCATTTTCATTCTCATGACGATGAACATGATCATCCAAAGAACATTTATGACGAATTCCCTAATGAACATTCTCACTCTTCGCTAAGCGTATTTCGTGAGATGGCAGCTAATAAAGAGACAAGGTCAATTTTTTCATTTTTATTATTAAATACAACTTTTATGTTTGTTCAGTTACTGTATTCTTTCCGTTCAAAATCATTAGGTCTTCTATCAGATTCTTTACATATGGCTTTAGATTGTACTTCGTTGTTACTTGGTTTATTGGCTGGTGTTCTATCCAAGAGACCTCCTTCTGCCAAATATCCTTTTGGATTAGAATATCTTGAAACTTTGGCAGGATTTACAAATGGTATATTATTGCTAGGTATTGTTGCAGGTATTTTCATTGAAGCTATAAGTAGGATTTTTAACCCGGTACAAATTGAGGGTACAAATGAATTAATAGTAGTTGCGACGTTGGGTCTGTTAGTTAATATTGTTGGTTTATTTTCTTTTGATCATAGTGGCCACACTGGAAATTCTGGTAATGATAATATGAGAGGTGTATTTTTACATGTTATGGCAGATACATTAGGATCTGTTGGTGTTATAATTTCTTCAATTCTAATTAAAATTACAAAAATTTACATCTTTGATCCAATCGCATCAATATTAATTGGTGTTTTTATTTTATTATCTGCTATTCCATTAATAAAATCTACTTCAACTACAATATTATTGAAATTAGATGACAAAAAACACAATAATTTAAAGAATGCTCTTCATAAAATTTCAACAACTCCAGGTATTGCAGGATATACATCGCCTAGATTTTGGCCATGCAAACCTAATTCAGGCGGGCATTCCCATGGTCATTCCCATGGTCACAGTCATTCTCACACAAATTCGGAAAATGTTGAGGATGAAACAAAACATTCTCATAGTCAGGATTATCAAACAAACTCTGATAAGGCTGAGCAAAAACCTATAACATTAATGGGTTATATTCATATCCAATATGTGGAAGGTGAAAATTCTACAATTGTCAAGAAGAGAGTTGAAAAAATACTTGAATCGTTCCAAATTAAAGCATGGATTCAAGTTGAATCTAATGAAGCACACTGTTGGTGTAGAGCATCCTCATACTTATCTCAAGTTAGTACAGCCTCGAAACCTTCTAATGATAAACTATCTTAATGATATAGAGATATATAAGCATATTAATAAATAATTTAAAATTGAATTTGATATTACGAGTTTTTTTTTAAATGCAATAAACTATGTTAATTAAAAATGCGTGATATTACTTACATATTTCAACTGGTAAGTTTCAAATTTTGTTTGCCAAGAATTAAAATTAAGACTAATTTTAGTTTATAACAAACTAAAATACAACATTTAATAGCTAATATTATTTGTTTACAATACTACATTATTGTATTTTTGACTCTATCATAAACTTCAAGTAACTTATTTTTCGAAGAATTAGTTCTCATGTAGTAATCTCTAAATTTTGTTACTATATTTGAAGTAACTTCTTGTCTGGTTTTAACACCATCACAAATTTTTCTCAAATCTTCCTCCATTTCTCTTCTTTGAAAAGGTTTTGCAAATGAATCTTCCAACCCCATTTCTTCAAAACCATGTACCAGAGCAATGCCCAAAGTTGTGGGCTGTAGATAAGTTTCCTTACCTACTTTTTCTGGTTTGATATAATTTCTTATCTGTATTTTTTCGATATGTTCTGCAATGGTGGCATCGGTTCCTATTCCATTAGCATCCATTAACATAATCAATTCACTTTCAGTCATTGGCTTTGGAGGTGATGTGCTTCCTGAACGCATTTCAGCATTTGTTATATTACAGAATTGATTCATTTCTAATCTAGGAAGTTGTTTAGTTGTTTCCCATCTCTCCCAAGGATAAACGTCCAAGAAATTTCTTTGTAATACTACAAGGCCGGTTGCAGTAAATAATTCACCTGCCCAATCTAATGTAAGAGTCGTAGTTGTACCTTTAGCATCTTCTGAGCAACATGCAAGAAAGTGTCTCACTACATATTCATAAACCCTCCTTTCTATTGGTGTTACATTTGCATGTTCACCTAAAGCAATAATTGGATGAATTGGGGGATGGGCTTTATCATCATGTGAACCTGCACGTGGAGATTGAAATTGGGAATGACCATCGACATTTCCATCTAATAAATTTTTAGCAAAATCAGCCCAAGGAGATCGATTAGAGCTATTGGTTTGATCGATTTGAGCTTGTTTTTCCACTAACTTTCGTAAATCCATTGTTTTTGGAAAGATATCAGTTTCAGTTCTTGGATATGAAAGAAACCCCTTTTGATATAATTTTTCAGCAGCATCTAATGATTGTTTAGCATTAATCTTTAAATACCTTGCACAATTTTTTTGTAATTCGACAGTAGTCAATGGAAATGGGCGGTATTTTGATGTTGGTTTTGATTTTAAATCGATTACTTTAGCTTTATTTCCAGCTGTCTCTATACAGACTTCATAAAATGTTAACACTGACAATCTATCAAATAAGTGACCTCTCGACCATTGGAAAGTTGTTGGTGTTGTAATAGTTGTGTCAGGATTTGCTACTTGTAACTGAATGTACCAAAATTCTTCGGGTTTAAAATGTCTAATCCTTTCAAATCTATCTACAACAAACCCTAGAGTTGGAAATTGGCAGGTACCATATGATATTACAACATTTTCTTTTTTTCTATTTCTTGGATTACCGTTATTAACTTGTGGCGTTGTTAATTTTGATTTCATAGTTTCTGTTAACAATCTTGTAAATGAAACGCCAGCTCTTAAATCAATTTCCATTCTAGTCCCGACAGCATTGACACTATTCATATCTAGTCCTTTTGGATTTCTTGCAGCATGCAATATATGGCTTCTTTCTAAATGTGAGAAAACTGCTCTAAACACATTTGATTCGTTCAACATTCTATTACCTTTTTTTGCCTCTAGAAAAATTTCCCAACCAATATATTCACCTTCTCTATCACAATCTGTCCATATCATTAAAGCATCTGCATTTCTTGCTTCTTTCCTAATATTATCAGCAATTTTCTTTTGATTCTTATCAAAAGTTTGACTTAATGGTGCATCGAACAATTCATGAATTGCGCACTTCCCCCAACCATATCTTTCATTTGCAAAATCAATACCGGTCAAATGACCAGCTACACTTGTCATTGTCACCTGACAATCTCTTGAGTTTGAGAATGGAAACCCATCAAAATTAAAATCATAATTTTTAACGTACATATAACCTGAATCTCTTGCAACTGTGTTACCACCACCTAGAATTTGAGAAACAGCTTTGGCAATTGAATTTTTTTCTGCCACACATAAAACTTTCATGTCGTTTCAAAATAGTTTAACTTCTGTCTATTTATTGTTGTTATTCTTATTTTTTGTGTTGTTTTTAGATTGGATCTGATTAAGGTATCGAAGAAATTAAAAATCTCTTTTAACAAGTTTTCTCAATGAAGTTCAAAATATTTTTAAAACAATTGATTTGAAACAAAGTAACCAATACTTATCTCTTATTTCTGTTCCCTAGTTTGTTCAAAATAAACAATCACACCTTTCAATGAGTAACATAAAGTTTTTTATATATTTAAATAAGAGTCAAGGTTTTGTTTTTCGATTATTGATCAGTGATTGTTTTTTGAAAGAACTGTCAGTTCCTTATGCTAATAACAAAAATTTATTGATCTTTGGTGATATTGTACGTAGATTGTAAATAATTATATATATATATATATATAAACACAACTATGCATTATTTTACACAATACTTATTCTATAATATCAAGAAATCAGAATTGTTTGCTTCTTTGTCATGAATTATAAGCGTGTAAGATCCGTTAGTAGTTACAAGGCCAAAACCAATACATTAGACCATTGCTACAGTTTCTAAGATTTATTATACATATATATTATCTCAAATATACCATTTCATTCAATTACAATCAAAACATAAATATATACTCATTCATAATGACTTTCAAATCGACAACAGTTTTTAACTCTTTGCATTTTGGGTTTTTTCATCTTAGTTTTCTGAAAACTCATCGCCAAAAATTTGGCTCCAAAAACTTTCAAAAGATAGAATTTAAAGAAGATTAACTCATGAAGATACGTTTGTTTAATTATTGTTTAGTGAAATGATAAAATGAAGAATAGTATATAAACTATTTTATTTACTGGTATTACATTTTTAATTTTCTATAAGAAATTATAAAAAGAACATAGAGTTAAGATCATAGAATTAAAGCTTATCACGTCAGGGCATTTCTTTTAGAGTTTATTGATGATTTTTTGAATTAATTAACATATTAATATCAAGATTATAATATATTTGTTTATGAAGTAATTATGATGAATGAAAAACAGAAATTATCTGTAAATAATATTCATAGGATTTTAATTGCATTCCAAAATCAATTGCAACCAATTTTGCAGTCAAATCAAATTGTTAACGATTATACGTTATTAAACGGATTTATTAATTTAGTTCATTCAAAATTTAACAATATAATATTAACAAATTTTATTCAAAATGAGGAAATATTTTTAACGGATAACCATAGTGATAAAATTGATGTTGAGAATGATGTTTTTTCAGAACCTTTTAATCAAAATGCAATTTCTGATATACTAGATTTATTATGGGAAAAAATTCATCATCCAATATTTAAGTGGTTTCAGATTTGGGCAAAGTTTATTAGAAATGGTAATAAAGACAAGAAAAAGAAAAATTATGTGGAATTTAGACAGATGAATTCAAAATTAACAAAATATTTTAAATCTGTTTCGAAATTTTATTATAATATTATTGAAAACATTATTAAAAAATATGATTTAACTTCAATTATTTCATTTAAAATGATTAAAATGGATTTAAACATTAAATTAACAGATGATGAAATAAATTCACAATTGAAATTTGATAGTAATAATACAACACCAATTTTATTAATATCAACCGTTCATAAATGTCTTCTTTATTTAGGAGCATCACACAAATATAAAAAGTTAAACGAATTATTTAATTGTAAATATCATATAAATGATTTTGAAAAATCTTTTAAATTTTTCAATATTGCATCATTGCTTTTGCCTTCGATTGGTCAAAGCCATTTGCAAAAAGGTTTAATCTATTTAAAGACAGAAAACTATGGTATATGCATTCATGAACTTATTAGAAGTGTGACTTCAAGAATAGCCTCGAATTCTGGTCAACAAAATTTAATTAAATTAATTGGAGACAATAATTCAAGTAAATTTAAAGAAACTTTTACTGAATGTGTTAATGATATTCATAATAAAGATGTAATGAAAGTTGGCATAGTAGATAGAGAAATCATTGAAGTATATTTTATTGCCTTGGTTTTCACACATTTAAATCCACAAGGTTGGTTACTAAATGACGATGTTAAAAAGGTTGGTTCTCATAAAAAACCTAAGTTTATTAATAATTTGGAGGTGACTTCTATTGAAAAAACTTTAAAAGAAAAATTATCAACAAGAAATATAAAATGTATTCATTTAATCTTGAAAAATACAATCACAGTAATAGGTGGTTTTGATTTACTTTTGGAAAATATTTTCCCTGCTAATAATGAAGTCAATAATGAGCAACAAATACAAATTATAAAAATTTCACCATCTTTACAAAAAGATATTAAGAAGATACCTTTGATTCAACTAAATAAAATTCAAAATAATTATTTAAAATTCGCTTTTGAATTTTTTGTAACAATTATTGAAAATACGAACATAAAAAATTTGGAGAAGCAAAAAGAATCTTTTGAATATTTAGCTATACTTAGAGTAATTCTAGCATGGATACAAAGTTATAAATCTGTTCTACAATATGCACATAGAGATATTGAATTTTCATATTGGTTAGGTAAATTAACAAATGAATTTTTAACCAACGATATTAGTAATTTCAATGAAGTCATATCTAAGTCACCTAAATCATCATATTATTTAGAAGAAGATGTACTTGTAAAAGACTTTTCTCCAGTCAACTATTCATTAAGAGATATTAATTTTAAAGAAATATTTAAAAATAGTGAAAAAGTTAATAGATTAAATGGTAAATTGGATGAATCTGAGAAGTTGACAAGTGAGAAAGAATATAATTTGAGAGTTTCAGCAATTGTAAATTTGGTATACCAACTTTTTCTAAAAAATAAAGTTAGTATTACTTGGGATAATGAAAAGGGCAGATTTATTTTGCCATCAATTGAAATAATTAAAGAGAAGAAAAAGAAAGAGAGACTTGTGGCGATATCTGAATTGCAAAATAAAAGATTTAAGGATTCCAAAAAAGACAACAATACAAATAGTTTGGTAGGAATTACTGAATTTAAAAATATATTTAAGAAACAAACTGTTCCAAAAGTTTTTAAGGCAGAGGCAATTAGAGGATATAGTGGTTCTTCTGTTCCTAATGCGCCCTCGAGTTTTTCTACTAAGCCAAGTAGTGAAATAACTTCCAAAGAAACAAAAACAAATGTTGAGAGAAATTTTAAGGAAGAAATATTGGATATTCAACCGTCATTATCCTCTACAACTATTTTATCATTCAATAATAATTCAGAAGGTGATTTTGAAACACGTTCTAACATTACTAATCAAAGTTTTAAAACGGCAAATGATCCAAATAATATATCAATTATTAGATCACAAACAGATGTATCCAATATTGAACGAACTGTGATTGAAAATAGTGATGATAGTTTTGATAATAATAATCGGGTTAACGACGATGCTTTTAAATTAGATTTCACAAATTCAAGTTTAAGCTCAAAAATTTCAGAAATTACTACTGATAACCAAATATCATCACTTAATCAATCAAATAACTCATTTGTAACAGAAGAGCAAATATTGCAACAATTTAATAAAATTAGTGAACCACCTAGGAATTTGAATACTTTAGCTTTGGACAATAGTGATACTAATCCATTAGCAATAAATACTGGCGGGGTGAATTTGGAGCGCAATGGTAATATTTTACAAGGATCTATTCCTACCTCAAATGTTATATATTCTTCACAATCTCAAAATACACAAATGGAACAAGTGCCTCCAAATAGTACTGGAAATAACCCTATTGAAATCAACATGACAGGAGATTCATCTATGAATGGTTTACACGTTTATTCACAAACAGAGGTTAGTACCAATATGGATCCTATGTTTAACTTTTCCCAAAATTCTTATCAATCAATGTATCAACAATTTCCATCCCAGGTTTTAAGTCAATACCAAAATTTACCTGCTCAACAATATTTCCAAACACAACAACATATGCAAGAAAAGCATACCCAGCAACCACAACAACAATATTTCCAACCTGCTTACCCTTCTGTACCAAATTCGCCGGCATATTACCAAGGTAGATACAATGAACCCATTAATTATAATAATTTTCATTTGCAGGCTCAAAAGTTTTCTAACAGCAATACATCGAACCAATCTGCGCCATCAGGAATTCAATTCAGCTATGCATCTTCGGGATCAGGTGCAGGATCAATGCCGCCTAACAATCAACACCAACTGACAATGTCACATACAAATCATAACATTGGTGCACCTCCTGGTTTATCAAAGCAAAATTTCTAGATAATTAGATCTATATAAATATTTGAATATAATAAAAGATTTTATAAATCAATAAAAACTGTAACCAAAAACTAATACCTTTCACTTTTTAATATTTTGTAAATTTATATTTAATTTCGGTAATTCAAATTTTTTGAATTTAAGACAAAAATTATAAAATATCAGGAAAATGGAAGAATCAATTTTTGAAAAATAAGTTCAGATTAATTATATGTTAAGAAAAGTGATTGATTAATCTACTGAAATTCAAAATAATATACTAATTTATTAATTTAAATATTAATTAAATTGCAACTATTTCAATTTCAGTACCACCAATCATCAAAAAAAAATACTAAGTCCACTCGAATCGACGATATTTAATTATATAGTTTTATTGTAGTTATTGAAAAATTCGTAATGACCAAAGCCAACGAATTGGATGACGAATATCCAAACGAATCGAGAAATGAATTTTATCTCCCTACTTTTAGATCGATCGGAATTAAACCTCCTGAAGGCTCTTCGAAAGATGATGAAGTTGTGTACCTTTGTGGCAATTCTTTAGGTTTGATGCCAAAAACTACCAAGGATAAAATTAATAACGAATTAGATGCCTGGAGAGATCGAGCTGTAGTATCACATTTTAATCATCCTTTTAATAATGATTGGGTAAATATAGATTTACCGTTAATACCTTTGATGTGTGATGTTGTGGATGCGCAAGAAAACGAAGTTGCCATTTTAAATTCATTGACAACCAATTTAAATATTTTGCTGATTTCATTTTTCAAACCAAAGGGGAAAAGATATAAAATATTAATGGAATACGGTGCATTTCCATCGGATTATTATGCGTTGTTAAATCAATGCTATTTAAATAATCTCGACCCCGAAGAATCGTTAATCAGAATGAAACCAAGAGAGGATGAATATCATTTACGATTAGAAGACATCGAGAAAGCAATTAATGAAAATAAAGATACCATTTCGTTAGTGTGTTTACCTGGGATACAATATTACACCGGACAGTATTTTAATATTGAACACATCACTAAATATATCAAACAAATTGATCCTGAAATTTTGGTTTGTTGGGATTTAGCGCACGCAGTTGGTAACGTTGAATTACATTTGCATGATTGGAATATTGATCTTGCTGTTTGGTGCTCCTATAAATATTTGAATTCTGGACCCGGAGGGATCGGTGGGATATTCATACACAATAAATTCCTCGAATTGGAACTAACAAAGTCTAATAATATTGGGTTTCAACCAAGATTAGCGGGTTGGTGGGGTAACAATTCCCAAAAAAGATTTGAAATGAATGAAATGTTCGAACCGATCGATGGGGCATTAGGATTCAGACAAAGTAATCCCAGCGTGATCGATGTTGTATCTTTACAAAACTCTTTAAAAATATTTGCAAAATATGGCGGTGTCAAAACATTAAGATTAAGATCCAAACTACTAACAAATTTTTTGATTGAAAAGTTGAAAAAATGCAAGTATCACCAAACCGAAAAGGATTATGAAAATAGATATACATTCACGATAATTACACCCATTGAAAAAGACAGTGAACATGGATCACAAATTTCTTTATATTTTAAAGACGTAGCCGGCTCGAATGGAAATAAATTAGAATTGCTTAGTAAATATTTATTCAATAACGGTATCATTATTGATGAAAGAAAACCAAATGTGATCAGAGTATCACCGGTACCCTTATACAATACATTTCATGATATTCAAATTTTTGTTGCTACTTTAGAGGAAGCATTAAACAAGATCAATGATCAATGAGAAAAACAAACAAATAAACAAACAAAGAAGGTCATTCTTATTGTCCTTCTCTATGCCTATGGTGAATATTTGATTTTGTAAATATATAAATACATAAATACATAAATACATAAACATACACATGAATGACAGAATATGAACAGTCACTTCATTATATTGACACTTGCGTTGGTGTCTGAGTTTTGTGTCACTCGTTTCTTTTTCTATTTTCCACCACTCGGCTTTTTCGCTCCCCGCTGCCGGAGATTAGCGCAGTTTGCACACCCCATCCCGGGTAATGCTCATGGCTAAATGTTTTTTTTTTTTTCAAAATTTCAGTTTTTTGTTTTGTTTATTTTTTGATAGTTAAGATTAATTGTAAAAATAAACTAAGCAAAGTTGATTAAAAATAGTTAAGAAATTATTATGATTTAGCCAAGATAATTATAATATATTGTTATAATAATTGTACAATCTAATGTTCTATGATAGATATACTATTTAAGCTTCATTTTGATTTGTTTTGTTTTTTTAAATAACTAAAATACTCTAATTTATAATAACCTAAGACACCTACTTTTGTCAAGAACAAAATTTATTAATAAAATAAGAAAATTATTATTTATTGATTCAATTAGATTCGCTTTTATTTTTTTAATGGTAATTAAATTATTTTCAATACTGGGAAGACTTCGTTAACTTACATTTAATTGTTCATTATTATTGAAATAAAAAATTAGAAACAATAGATAACATAAAGGTGTCCTTAATATATACTCATTTTTGGGTGTGAACTTTTTTTGTTGTTGGTTTTAAGATAATACAATACAATACAATAAAGACTGAACATAAAAAACTAACTATAATGATCTCATCAGATGTGATGGTACCGCAACAGAATTTTCATAATAATTTGAAGATTGATGACTCTAAAAAAATAAAAGAGGGTGATATTGCATTCAGACAGTCGACAAGTTATCATTCTTCATCAAACTCAGATTCAAATTTGGGCAGTCCAAGAAATGATAACACATCCTCTACAACTTCACTAGACGAATATTACGATTCATCTGCCATTAATAATTCTACTAATAATACTACTCATAATAATAAATTAAACGTTGAAGAAACCGGCAGCGTGTTAACAGATTCAACGTTTATTAAAAATAAATCTTATAAAAGTCAAAAAAATATGGTCCAGGAAGAACTTGCAAATGGTAAAGATAACAATAATAGGATAGATAAAGGAAGGCAAGATGAAACACACAAAGGTAATCGTAACAAGGATATCAGCATGCCAATAATATTAGATTCAAATAGTATTGTTGAAACCGAATCATATTTACAAGATATAAACGATGATAACGTTTTATTAAATAAAGTTGTCTCAAGGACATCTGCAACTTCGTCAAGAACACGTCATACAAGCAATAATAAAATAAATTCGAATATCACACCAACTAAAAGCATGAAATCAAAAATAAAATTAAATGAAACAAATAATCAAGATATAGATTCCGGATTTTCTGTATCGTTGATTGACAGAAGAAGAAGCACAACTAGCTCATCAAGAAAAGCATTGCCATTTCATTCATCAAAACACTCTCAAATTTTACCTGTTGACGATTTAACACAATCAACAAACATAGACAATAATAAAATTGGTAATAATAAAAATTATGTACAAAATAATTTATCGTTATTCTCATTACAAATTCCGCCACATGAGCCACAATCGGATAGCACGCATATTATAAGTAACTCAAATAATCATAACAATAACAATAGCATTAATAGAAATATAACAGAGAAGGAATTCACTCCAATCAGGAAATATGTATCGACTTCACAAATTTATACAAATGATGGTTCAAAAAAGAAATCCGAATCAGCTGCAGTAGAAATAAAGAAAATGAGGGAAGCATTATTAAAGAAAAGAGAAATTAAAACAAAGACAACTCAAGAAAGAAAAGTCAAAACGATTAAAGATCCACTGGCCGACGATGATCGTGTATTAATTGGTAATCGAGTAAGTAAAGGCCATGTGAATTTCATCATTGCATATAATATGTTAACAGGTATTAGAGTAGCAGTATCACGTTGCTCAGGAATAATGAAACCATTAGTACCCAGAGATTTTAGTTTCACAAAAAAATTAGCTTTTGATTTTCATGGTAATGAATTAACACCATCGTCACAGTATGCATTTAAATTTAAAGATTATTCTCCTGAAGTTTTTAGAGAATTAAGAGCATTATTCGGATTAGATCCTGCTGAATATCTTGTTTCGTTAACTTCAAAATATGTTTTAAGTGAACTTGACTCTCCTGGTAAGAGTGGTTCATTCTTTTATTATTCAAGAGATTACAAATACATTATAAAAACAATCCACCACGCCGAACACCGTCATTTAAGAAAACATATACAGGATTACTATCAACATGTTAAGGATAATCCTGATACATTAGTTTGTCAATTTTATGGTTTGCACAGAATTAAAATGCCAATTTCATTTCAAAATAAATTAAAACATAGAAGGATATATTTCGTTGTAATGAATAATTTATTTCCTCCTCATTTGGATATACATTCAACATATGATTTGAAAGGTTCGACATGGGGTAGATTTACATTAGTCGATAAAGAAAAATTAGCTAATGTTCCTACTTATAGACCCGTTTTAAAAGATTTAAATTGGCTTGGTAGCCATGAGCAAATTAAATTTGGTCCATTTAAAAGAGAAAAATTTTTGACACAATTGAAAAAAGATGTTCAATTGTTGTCTAAATTAAACACTATGGATTATTCTTTACTAATCGGTATACATGATATGAAGAAAGCAAAAGAAGCATTAATTAAAGAACAAAAATTGCTTTCACAAAATAATGAAAATAAGGAAATCATTGATGAAGATGCAATTGATTCTTCCAACTTATTTATGAATCAGCAAAGAAATTCAATGATACTTCATTATTTCAAACAAGACGAAGGTGGTATTTTTGGATCCGATGAAAATGATGAGAATACAGATATAATCTATTACATTGGTATAATTGATTGTTTAACAAATTATTCTATCATCAAAAGATTAGAAACATATTGGAGAGGTATAAACCATGATTTAAAAGTAGTGAGTGCCATTCCTCCAAGAGACTATTCTGACAGATTTTACAAATTCATTTCTAATTCTGTTAAAGTCCCAATCACGAATCAATATAAGGATGAGCCAACCACTCAAACCATCAAAGACAAGTAGATATTATTTTAGAAGAAAAACACACACATATTCAATCTGAAAAAGATGAACTATTTTCTACATTAAATAACGTATTTAATAACTACATAACGAAATATTAATATAATGTCACAAACTATTTAATAATTTGATGTAAACCTATTGAACTTGAGAGACGATGGTAGAAGTATATTGTGCCTTATTATCAGAAGTATTATATTTAGTAATAAATATACTATTAATCATGTGGATTGTAGTATTAAAGTATAATTTCTTAGTTCTATAGCGTTCCAACACAAACATCGCACATTTAAAAATGAACAACACAAAAATAATAAAAACCAACCTTCCCGTTCCTTAAATATTAACACTAAGCCGATGTTTTTTCAGAAAATGCTCGTGTAGCTCAGTGGTTAGAGCTTCGTGCTTATAGATACAATCGGAAACTCGAAGTATTCTGTACTCTCCGACTTTTAAAAGAAGTCCTTGTGAAAAGCAACGCGACCGTCGTGGGTTCAAACCCCACCTCGAGCACTTTCCCTTCTTTTTTTATTTTGATTTAAACGTAGTTTTCGTTTTTGTATCATGTTCAAGTATCCAACTGATAAGTGCATGTAGTCGTCAGAGTCAACTTCCATTCTCTCAAAGTTTTCAAGTTTTAATTATTACAAAAATTGCTCTTCACTCAGAAACAGATTCTGTTTCCTCTTTCAGGTGGCCTAAAGTAGAAATGTAATGTTTCGTTACGCACCATAATATGCACTGAAGTAGAGATATAACTTCACGATAGTCAAAACTGTTACACTCTAATCCACGACATAAATTTAAATATACTTTACAATCAGATGAGTTAACCTCTTCTGAAAAGAAAATGTTCCAGAAAACCACGTACAGAAGTTCTTTTATTCATAGCGAAAGCCTACCTAAAATATTTCAAAGCAGAAAAAAAAACACTGAAAAATCGCCATCCAACAACAAAGAAATTTGAAAATTTAAAATTTGGAAAAATTCATCGATTGATAATTTGTAATAAACTTATCACTAACTTGTATGACATATATTGTATTGTAACATCAACTAAACATATTTGAACTCTCTAAACTAATAATATTATTACAAGATTTGAATTCTTAATTATTATTTTTGATTTGTTGTTTCAGTTTTTCTCTTCCAAAATCAGTAGAAAACGTACAACTATCAATACGCCATAATGTCCCAATTGTACAATAACTCACGTTCTGATACCTTATTTCTAGGTGGTGAAAGAATTAGTGGTGAAGATATTCGTAACCAAAATGTATTAGCTGCTCTAGCTGTTGCCAATGTTGTCAAATCTTCACTAGGTCCTGTTGGTTTAGATAAAATGTTAGTCGATGATATTGGTGATTTCACTGTTACCAATGACGGTGCTACTATTTTATCTTTATTAGATGTCCAACACCCAGCAGGTAAAATTTTAGTCGAATTAGCTCAACAGCAAGATAGGGAAATCGGTGATGGTACAACTTCTGTTGTTATCATTGCTTCTGAATTATTAAAGAAGGCAAATGAATTAGTTAAAAATAAAATTCATCCAACAACAATTATTACTGGTTTTAGAGTTGCGCTAAGAGAGGCTATTCGTTATATTAATGAAGTATTATCTGTTAGTGTTGATTCTTTGGGTAAGGAAACTTTATTAAATATTGCAAAGACTTCTATGTCATCAAAGATTATTGGTTCTGAATCTGAATTCTTCAGTAATTTAGTCGTTGATTCTTTATTAGCTGTTAAGACCCAAAATTCTAAAGGTGAAATAAAATATCCTGTTAAAGCTGTGAACATTCTAAAAGCTCACGGTAAATCTTCTAAGGAATCAGTATTAGTTCAAGGTTATGCTTTAAACTGTACTGTTGCATCCCAAGCCATGCCAAAACGTATTGCTACTGGTAATGTAAAAATTGCTTGTTTAGATATTAATTTCCAAAAAGCTCGTATGGCCATGGGTGTTCAAATTAACATTGATGATCCAGAACAATTAGAAGAAATCCGTAAACGTGAAACTGGTATAATTTTAGAGAAAGTTCAAAAAATTATTGACGCTGGTGCTCAAGTTGTTTTAACAACTAAAGGTATAGATGATTTATGTTTAAAAGAATTTGTTGAAGCTAAAATAATGGCTGTGAGACGTTGTAAGAAGGAAGATTTAAGAAGAATTGCTCGTGCGACTGGTGCTACTTTGATTAGCTCCATGTCAAACTTGGATGGTGAAGAAACTTTTGAATCTAGTTATTTAGGTACTTGTGAAGAAGTTGTTCAAGCTAAATTTTCTGACGACGAATGTATATTAATTAAGGGTACTTCTAAGCATTCGTCTTCTTCTGTTATTTTACGTGGTCCAAATGATTACTCTCTAGATGAAATGGAACGTTCTTTACATGATTCTTTATGTGTTGTTAAGAGAACATTAGAAAGTGGCAATGTTGTTCCAGGTGGTGGTTGTGTCGAAACTGCTTTGAATATATATCTAGATAATTTTGCCACCACTGTAGGCTCTCGTGATCAATTAGCCATTGCTGAGTTTGCATCTGCATTATTAATTATTCCAAAGACCTTAGCTGTGAATGCTGCAAAGGATTCTAGTGAGTTAGTTGCTAAATTGAGATCATACCACGCTGCTAGTCAAGTAGCTCAACCTGATGATATAAAAAGAAAGAATTATAGAAACTACGGTTTAGATTTAATCAAGGGTAAAATTGTTGACGAAGTTCATGCTGGTGTGCTTGAACCAACTATTAGTAAAGTTAAGTCTTTGAAGTCTGCATTAGAAGCTTGTATTGCTATATTAAGAATCGATACAATGATTACTGTTGATCCAGAACAACCAAAGGAAGATCCTCATGCTCATATGTAAAGATTATAAATCAAGATAAAAAATAGAAACAATTATTTAGAGAAGATATATAAATGTATAACACATTATTATTCAATAAAGATATTAATTCCAAGAAATTTGCTAATGTACATATTAGAATAAATAATACAAAATAATGATTAAAAGTATTACTAGGAAAATCGAGTTAATTATTGAGCCCTAAAACAGATGAATGGGGGTTTCAGAAAATATCAAAAAAAACACATAGAATCTTATCAAAAGCAAAACTACAAGTCAAAACTACATTCTTATCAATATTATATAATAATTACTCGGAGTTAACATGAGATATATTCCAATATATCCAATTACTTCCGAAATTATGCTGGACACGAGTTGTACCTAGCGCTGTAAACGCCAAAATACACATAGAGCGTATCTACCCTCACTGATATAAAACTTCTAGTGTTATGTACTTCATTATGCGTAGGCAAACAGCCAGCTGAATGATAGCAGTGTCTGTTCATAAAATTTTCAACTTCTTAAAATCAACATTTGTAATGATAAAAAGGATTGCACGTAATTTATTTACAATGTAAACAACTTTAAAAATCAATGTTTATAAATGGCTTGACAAGTCCTATTTAAAAGTGATTAGTAAGACCAATCAACCAAATTAACAATTTTGATATTTCAGCAATAATTTATGTGCATAACTTGGTATCACTGATGTTGCCTGTGCATAACCCAAGCACTAGAGTTATCACGACGATCAGCAGTAACAATTGTGCAAAGAAAAATCACTGGATATAAGTTCAACCTCTTCAAGTCACCAAATAAAAAAATATTTTCATCATAAATTTGTCTATTTCGAATAAAATACCACGAAGATTGCAAGTGTCTTTTAAACGAGCCAAATTTTTTTTCATTGTCAAAAAGATCAAATAGAGGAATCGCCCGAGAGAACTGCAGAAAAAGGCAATTTTCCTCAATGAAAAAAACGAAAAAAAACAGCGATGAGTTTTTGAGATCTGGAAGGGTTTTCGAAAAGAACAGAGGCAAGACTGAACCAAACAAACATATGAACGATATGATATTCACGATGTGATGATATTCAAGATTTAATATTTATGATTTGAACATAGAAGTACTTGGTTTGTACTGCCCTGTTACCGTGCACAAAGTTACAAGCGGAACATGTAATTCCACTATCGATGTTTTAACAGTAATCTAGTTTAGATGTTTTGATTAGTTAACCGCAATTGATTTGATGATTATGAAAATGGCTTAGTCTAAAGTAGCACCTTCAAGATTATTCTCAAATTATTTAGACTGGGGATGGTTGTACTTTGGTTTCTTGTTGATTTAATACAACGAAATAACACATGTATTTATTTATTTTTATTTATAATTATATTCCCCAATTAAATTATGTAGTACATTTTTAAGGTAACAATAAACTAATAAACCAACAGAGTTTAAGTTATATTGTCGTGTCTTGTTTTGGTTTGGAGGATGAAAATTATACGAGAGTGTAAGCAATATGAGGTTAAAATATAAAATCATCCAACTATAACGGCGTTTTCTTTTGATATAGCACAGTTTTCTCATCTATGTCCAATAATTTGTTATATACGTAAGAAGTTTCTACATCTAAAATAGGTACATTTGTTTTTGATAATAATTTCCTTTTACTTAAGTGTTTTGTTGAAGATATCTAACATATCAATAGTGAATGTGTTCAGATGATGTACTGTTGAGTTGCGAATGTGTCTTTTGGTTCTAATATGAAATTTACAGATAACCATTATTGATCGGAATAATAATGTGGTAATAAAAGCAAATTTATGCACACTCAAATTTAAATTATTAAGAAGCTTCAACCCATTCATTATTTCAAAAACTGTTGCTCTCGTTTAATTTCATTTAATTAATTTTTCCACATTGAAATATTAATTAATCAAAACAGTTTCTTTGATTACAAATTATTTTTATTATGTTTAATACACATTTAAACGAGAACAATATTTGAAAATATTTCTTTACTCAAAATTGACACCATTGTACAATTTTTTAGATCGATCTAAGTAAATGTATGTACCGTGAATTTGATTTAGTTGTAGTTTACCAAGAAATATTTTTTATTGATATCATTGTTAATATTTTAACGTTGATATATATACTTAGTAGCTTTTTATGTGTTGATATATGTTGATTCTTGTTACAAAAATGTATCAATCAATCTGGAAACTTTTTATATTTATTCAAAATATATAGGATCTAGAGAAGTAAATTTAACACTATAGTGTTGTTTCAAAGTTATTTTTCATTGTCGCTCGTATAACTTCCGAGAATATATGTTTGGTAGACATCGTTTACTAGAAAAACAAAGAATTTCGATATAAATTTTTCAAACAAGGTTATATTGGAAAATATTTATAACATCAATTAATTATAGTTGTCATAAAACCAGTTAAAAAATTAACATATCCAAATTAGACGACCTAAAGTTTATCATATTACTCAATTGAATCAGAGCTCGTGTGATAATATTAGTGTTGGTGCCATTGCAAAATACAACAAAAATTAATAATATGATAGCACCACCAAAGCAAAGAAGAAAGAAGAAGATCGTTGAATTGATTGAAGTCGATGGTAAGAAAGTTAGTAAAACTTCAACTGGTAAGAGAAAGTTTCATAACAAATCCAAAAATGGTTGTGATAACTGTAAAAGAAGAAGAGTTAAATGTGATGAGGCAAAACCATTATGTATGAAATGTGCCAACATGAAATTAGATTGTGTATATTCTATTTTAGATAAACCCCTTCCTCCACCATCCACATTAACAACTACAATTATAATTGATAAGACTTTAGAAAATAAAGATGATAATATAAAGCTAGAAGAATCTGATGATGTAAGTACAAGCAAGAAGAAAACCCAAAAGTCTAAAGTTAAAAATGCGAAATCAAATTCTGTTACAGAATCAACAAATTCAAAATTAGCCAAAAAATCCATCACTAATATGAATGAGCAAAACATAATGAATAATTTCAATCAGAATCTCCAAGGAACTTCAGGTTATAATATTAAAAGAGAGGATAATCCAGGTTCAGTAAGAGATCAAAGAAAAAATTCCATTGTAGTGCAAATGAATTCCCCAGAAAAGCAGAATCCTGTTGGAAACATGGATGCATTATTATTACCTTCATTATCTGGACAAACTGCCAATAATAACTCTTTATCACTCCAGCAACAATTGTTTTTATTACCGCAGTTAATGTCATTATCTAATTCGGAAAAATTTACAAATTTTGATCTTTCGAGTTTTACCAATACAAATATTGCAAATACTAGTAATACCAACACTCAGAAGAATGGTAATAATAGGGTAGGTAGTAGTTTAAATGCAACTTCTCTTAATAGTGTTCTAGGATTAGATTCTCCTCTGCAATCTGCTCCATTAGGACCATCAAACAGTATTAGCAGCTTATTATCTATGAACAAATTTTCGATACCTCAAAATTTATTCAATGGAACCAACAGTCAAACGCAAACACCAACACAACCTACATTGTTCAATAATAATTTTAACAATACTAATAGTGATAATAATAGTTTAAACCCATTGGGCAATAATAATAACCCAAGTGTAACAAATAACAAACAAAACCCATTGGCAGCATACTCAGATTCTCTTGCACTGCTGAAAAATGCAGGTATTAATTTAAAAGGATTATTAGGCGGACGTTCTCAACCATCTGGTTTGCCTCAAGTTGACCTTCAAGAATTACTAAATTTGCAAAAGTTTGGCCAAAATATGCGTATAAATATTGCAGAAGAAGTTCTTGCTAACATGCAAAAACAATTGATTCGCTCCATGAATTCCCAAGAAAATACATCAAATAGCAACAACATGCAAACAGCTGGAACTCCTACAATGATTCATAACCCAACAATTACACCATCTGCTCAAATTCTACCGTTGCATAAAAATTTACTTGATACAGAAGGTAGTAACTTAAGTGGTTTGGAAACTCCATTAGCAAATATGAATAACTTAAGCAACCCGGTTAATAATTCTAATCCTTACAATAGGAAAAATTCCATACAAAATGATGACTCTAATTTGAATAACAACAATGTACCTCATAATTCTTCAAATATTCAAAATGATTCATTCGATCTACCCGGTAGTCTAACAGGAATGGCAGAACATATTTCCAAGAGAATAAGTAATCAACAAGATGCGAATTTCCAAAACAATCAAATATCAGGTTTAGGTTCGAATATTAACCATTCCAATAGTGAAAATTTTAAAAATAAGGAGAGCAATAGAAGCTCTATTGTTAATTTAGTTAAAATGTCTCAAGAAGTTTCATTAAATTTGGTAGACTTAAAATTATTGTATCATTATACCACAGTTGTATGGAAAACTATTCTTGATGCAGGCATTTCTGGCCTGGAATTATGGTCGAAAGACATTCCAGAAATGGCATTTGAATATCCATTTTTAATGCATTCGCTTCTTGCATTCAGCGCAACTCATTTATCAAGACAAGAATATGGTTTAGAGAATTACGTTTCAAGTCATAGAATTGAAGCATTGAGATTGCTAAGGGAAGCAGTTTTACAAATTTCCCCAGAAAATACAGATGCTTTAGTCGCAAGTGCTTTAATATTAATAATGGATTCATTGGCAAATGCCTCTGGCGGCTCTGCATACAATTCATATAGAAGCAATTCTGGGAGTATACATTTGGATAGTACAGATAGTGAAATCGAATCACCATCTGTTAATAATGATGTTGGAAGTAGCATCAGCAACAATAGCGGAAGTAATGGTATGGGTTCCAATGTCATGCCTGCTAGTGCATGGATTTTCCATGTTAAAGGAGCTTCGACTATTTTAACTGCTGTATGGCCATTAGATGAATCGTCTAGATTCCATGATTTAATCTCTATCGACTTGACTGATTTCAGTAATTTAATATCTCAAGAAATAAACAAAGATCAACAAATGAGATCTGATAGTGGCCAAGCTACACCATCTTCTACTGGTACGTCTTTCATAACAGAATTAATTTGTTTTGATGAGAGTATTACTGATTTATATCCTGTTGAAATTGATTCACCATATTTGGTTACATTAGCAATTTTGGATAAATTAAATCGTGAAAGGAATGAACCAAATTTCATTTTAAAAATTTTTGCATTCCCAGCATTGTTAGATAAAACCTTTTTAGCATTATTAATGACTGGTGATTTGGGTGCTATGAGAATTATGAGAAGTTATTATAAATTATTAAGAGGCTATACCACTCAAGTAATGGATAAAGTTTGGTTTTTGGAAGGTGTTTCTCAAGTATTGCCACAAGATGTTGATGAATACAGTGGCGGTGGCGGTATGCATATGATGTTAGATTTCTTGGGAGGTGGTTTACCTTCGATGACAACAACAAATTTGTCAGAATTTATGTGATGATTCATACTTTTTACGATATAAAATATATAAACTTACGATTAAATACTTATAAACAAATTAATAGTTAATACACATCAGCATATGATTTAAATTAAGCCACACGATTTCAATAAAATTCTCGAATAGCTAAATTAAGTGGTCATTAAATACCCTTTGAAAAATTACTTTTATTAGTAAAATGAGGCTTAACATAACAGATCAATAATTATAAACTAAGATTCATAAAATTTCTCGGTTCTTACATTTATTTGTAGGACTCTTATCATTTGTACGAGCTTTGTAATTAAATAGAGACATTAAAAACTATTTGAACCTTCGTTTGAAGAATATGTTAATTCTAAACGAAACTCAAGTACATCGAGCAGGAATGAATCAAAACCAAAAATATTGTAAATAAATATAATCAACTGGTTTCCAGTCAACTAATATTTTAACACGAATATTATCAGTTATAGTAAAATTAAATCATTAAGAAAATGTTAAATTAATCCTAACAATCATATGAATACAAACTTCGAAATTATATTTCTCACTCGTCAAAAAAATTCACTGAGTCTTTACAATTCTAAGATATTACTTTAGTGTAGTAAATAAATTGTAAATATTGCATCAATTATTAATACATTTGCACTTTTGGTAACAATGTGTTTATTGTTCACAATTTCAATGAATTACCTTTTTATAAATTTCTATTGCAAAAGTTTCAATATTAATATTTCGAGTATTTCTTTTTATTATATTTTTTACAGGGAAAACGCTCGTACAACTTAAAAAATAAACATATAATCTAGTAATTAATCAAAAATTTCAAGATTTCGAAACAGAAATTAACTCAAATTTTATTAAATTTCGATAGAATAAAATCGATTTAATAACTGAATAATTGAATAACTGAATAAAATATATTTGGATATCTTCCTAGGAACTCCAATTAGTGGTAAAATAGTTTTTGGTGGTTTTACTATTGTGCCTGTGCTCGAATGGTAAAATTGTATTTTATCGTATGATCATTTTCAATTTAATTTGATCTAAAATCAATTATATATAAATAAGTTATTTGATTGCATTCTTGGAAATAATTTTTAAAACCTACAGTAACACAGAATTTTGGAATCTTGCAATTTCTAATTGGATAAAAATAAATACTATATAAATATTAGGACAACATTAATATACAATAATAAGCAGTATATACAACTCAAAATACTAAGATGTTCGATTTGATTAAGGGTAATAAGAATAAAATTAGATTTATTCCATTTGAAACAGTTGATTCAAAATGTGATGGTAAAAAAAATGAAGGCTTTGAATATGTCAATACATTAAAACAACTGCAATGGTTTGTTTACGATCATTCCAAGGAACCAATTGAATCACCAGATCAAGAAAAAACTGGTGAATTACGTCGTACTTCAGGTTCTTTTACTTTTCTAAATAAATTATCTACTAGTCCAGAAACAAGATTGGAAACTCAAACAATTTATTTCACTGATTTGAAATCAGGAAAGGCTGGTTTCATCCAATTAGTCTATTCTAGTATGGTTAATGCTTTATACAAAGGTTTCCAATTGAATTTCAAGCTATTTGATTCAAAAGACAGATCAACACATTCAAGCGATATTTGGCAATCCTTCAAATTATCTAATTTGAGTACCTTTACTCCATTAAAAGTTGGTTTCAATAATGATGTTACATTTGAATTTATTAAATCCAAATCGGAAAATAAGGATGTTTTTGCTCAGTTAATAATTCATGTCGATATTGAAAATACAGAAGACACTGGAGCATTGAAATTGGATTTAGTCATTGATTTATATCAAGGTTACGTTATTAACCCAGATGGCTGTTCTTATTATTTAGAAAAAGGTATTTCAAAAGAAGAATCAAATGGTAAAACAGAAGATTTAGAATCAAACAAGATGATGAGACATTTATTTGTCCCAAGAGCTAAATGTGCTGGTAACATTTACTACAAGGACTTGAAAGGTAAGAATGAAATCTCTTTAGAATTAAAAGACTCTCAAACTTCATATATTGATGCTGTTCAAGGTTTATTACCAAACAAAGCCGCTAGAGCATGGAATTTCTTATGTTTCCACAGTGTTAAATACTCTTTACTTTGTATGGAATACTCAACAACTGAAGAATATAATAGCCACACATGTACCACTTGGGCTGTCACTAAAAATGATAAATTAACTAGTGTTTGCTCGTCAGTAGACAAGAAGCCAGTTAAATATTTAAAGACAACAGTCGATAAAGATAATGGTTGGACTCCGCCATCAGAAATTGAATTCCCAATGGGTTTTGTTGAATCTAAATTAAATTTAGTTAATAGATATGATATTATGAATGAATTACCAGCTATTGTAAGAAAGATTGCTCAAAATATTGCACATGTTAAACCATACATTTATCAATATTGTCAACCATCTAAATACAAAGAGGAAGAAGGTATTTCTATTATCGAAAGCACTTTCATTAGTTAAGCAATTTTTTTATTTTATAGTTTCGATAATTCGTCGCCCACATTGGTAGCTTAAAGTAAACAATAGATAAAATATATAACTTTTTAAATAATTACAACTTAATAACTAATAATTAATAATATTACATCAATTCATTTACTAAATTTATCTATTAAACAGATAAATCAGGAATTTAGTTAACTCAATTACCTACATTAATATCATCTCCAAAGAATAAAAGTACCTTTTCATACTAAACCTTTAAACTTAGCATAATATCGTCTATAGTGATGTCCAAAACGAACTTTTCTCAAAATCAAATTTTGCGATGAGCTTCACCAAAATTTTTTTTTATTTTACTGACCAGTCTATAACAATTAAACATATTTTAATTTATAGAACAATAACTTAAGGATAATAATAAATATCTTATCATATAATCATATTCTTATCTAAATTTAGTAGTAATATTATTATTTTACCTTTCTTTAATTGTGTTTCGATTGAGAGTAACATCTGGAAATTGGTATAACAAATTTGTAAGAACCTTGAAAATTTTTTACACCAAAATATTGGAGATATGGATCTAAAAACAAGCTATACCAATTCTTCTTTGAAACCAATTTATGCCGGCAGTGGTGCTGTTGCAACTATTTCTGCTGATGGTTCAATTTTAGCCACACCTTTACTAGATGAAATTAATATTGTCAAATTGAATAACATCGATTTTAGAGATGATGAAATGAAAACAGTGAAAAGTGCCCATATTATTCATAACATTGAAAATGATGACGAACAGGAAATCACAGCTTTATCTATCACACCAGATGGACAATATCTTTGTCATGTTTCTCAAGCTCAATTATTAAGAATTTTTAAATTATCGACCGGTAAAAATACTAGATCAATTAAAATATCTTCTCCATCATATGTGTTAGATACAGATGCAACCTCAACATTATTAGCTATTGGTGGTACAGATGGTTCGGTGACTGTTTTAGATATTGAAAATGGTTATATTACACATTCATTAAAAGGTCATGGTGAAACTATCTCGAGTTTAAAATTTTATGGTGAACAACATACGAACACTTGGTTATTAGCTTCCGGTGACACTAATGGTATGGTTAAAATTTGGAATTTAGTTACAAGAAAGTGTGTCCAAACCTTTCAAGAACATAACTCTGCTGTCAGAGGTATAGATTTCAAATTAATAGAGAACTCTAGCTCTGAAGACAGTTTACAACTAATATCCGGTGCGAGAGATAATATAATCAATCATTGGGAATTTAAAGATATCAGCAATTTAAAGAGATGTAAGTTATTGAAAACTATCCCAGTTCATCAGCAAATTGAATCATGTGGATTTGTTACTAATATTGTTGGTATTGATAATGATTTAATATATACAGCTGGTGGTGATGCTGTTTTACAAATTGTATCACTAAGCAATAACTCTATTGTAAAAAAAACTAAAAAACCATTAGAAGAATTGTTTATTATCGGTGTTTTACCAATTAACAATGGTACTAAACTATATTTAGTCTTTTCTGATCAAACATTACAATTAGTTGATTTGCATGAAAATTTTTCAAATCCAAAAGAATTTTTAACTATTGCAGAATCGTTAGCTGGTAACCATGGTACAATTGCTGATATGAAAGTTGTTGGTCCAAATTTTAACAAATTAGCTTTAGCAACAAATTCATCAACCTTAAGAATTATTCCAATCCCAGATGTAAATGATAAGAATTCTATATCCATTACTACTGAATTACAAGAAGGTCATACAGATTTATTAAATGCAGTTGATGCTACTGAAGATGGTTTATGGTTAGCTACCGCCTCAAAGGATAATAGTGCGATTCTATGGAGATACAATCCAGATACTGATTCATTCTGTAAATATGCCCAATTTCAAGGTCATGTATCTTCTGTAAGTTCTGTTGGTCTACCTAATGTAATGAATAAGAAATGGCCAGAATATTTAATTACAGCATCTAATGACTCAACAGTTAAAAAATGGAAAGTGCCAAAACCATCAGATGATTTTGAAATTGATATGCATATAGTCAAATCTTCTGAATACACACGTAGAGCTCATGAAAAAGATATTAATATGGTTTCAATTTCTCCAAATGACAGCATTTTTGCTACTGCTTCGTATGATAAAACCTGTAAAATTTGGGACTTGGAGACAGGTGAACTAACCGCTACATTAAGCAATCATAAGCGTGGTTTATGGGATGTCTCATTTTGTCAATACGATAAATATATTGCAACAGCTTCCGGTGACAAAACTGTTAAAATTTGGTCTTTAGATACTTTCACTGTTGTTAAAACTTTGGAAGGTCACACAAATGCGGTACAAAGATGTTCTTTTTTTAATAAACAAAAACAATTAATAAGTACTGGTGCAGATGGTCTAGTAAAACTATGGGACTGTTCTACTGGTGAATGCATAAAAACTTTAGATGGTCATGATAATAGAATCTGGGCATTAAATGTAGTTGAAGATGGTGATTTATTCATTACTGCTGATGCTGATGGTGTATTTCAATTTTGGAAAGATCATACTGAAGAATCAAGAGTAGAAGATTTAGAAAAAGAAAAATTAAAAGTTGAACAAATGCAAAGTTTAGAAAATTATATTTCAAGTGGAGATTGGACAAATGCCTTCCTATTAGCAATTACATTAGATCACCCAATGAGATTATACAATGTTTTAAAACAATCCTTGAAATCAGGTAACATTGAAACTGTTGATGAAGATGGAAGGAAAATTATTTTCAATAAGGAATTGGATAGTGTTATAAGCACCTTACATGATGATCAAATACTATTATTAATGCAAAGATGTAGAGATTGGAATACGAATAGGCATACACACGCAGTTGCTCAAAAGACAATCAATTGTGTTTTAATAAAATTCAATATCAATAAGTTATCGGAAATTCCTGGAATGATTAAAGTTATTGATTCAATTTTACCATACAGTCAAAGACATTTTAATAGAGTTGATGGTTTGTTAGAAGAAAGTTATATTTTAGATCATGCATTAGTAGAAATGGATAATTTATTTTAAGTAATTTATATTAAATAAAAATATAATTAGATCAACAAAATAGCATATTATTAGAATAATTTTAGGTCTTCATTTATAATTAACTATCAACTACAGTTTATTAACATTCTAATAAAATTTAGTTTACCCGAATATAAACAAAATATATGCGAATTTTTTACTTGGTTTGAAAATTTATTGTGACCATAAGTGATTAAGTAAAGAGATGAGATGAGTTGAAACACTTAAAAGAAGTAATCAATTAATAGTGTCTTGAAAATTCAATTTTATGCTATAGCATACCAAAATAAAACATATCCAAAAATATTTGCCAAATATTATGCAACCTGCTAGTATAGAACAGAAGAAATCAAAATCAAGTAGAAGAAAGAAGAGAAGAACAGCAGAATCTTCTGATTCTTCTTCATCTGAATCAGATATTGAATTAAGTGAAGATGGGGATGTTGAAAATGAATTGGATGATCAATCTGAAGAAACACAAGCAACTAGTACTACGGAAGTTCAAAATTCTGAATTATTACAAAACGATACAATTGATAAATTAAATAATATACCTTTCACAATCACAGAATTGAGCAGTCGAGTAGCAAATAATAATAAGAAATTCAACTATAAGCATAAGTATGATTTCAATACAATAACGCAAGTGATTGAAAAAGATGAAGCTGAACTTCACAACATTAATAATTATGCTTCTAAACGGGATAATGTTGAACCTAGAATGTCATTGTTAGAAACTTACGAATTATTAGAGAAGACTTCAAAGTATTATGATTATGATGGCTTCATGAGTACTATTAATAAATAATCTATTAGTATTGCATATATAATAAAATTGCATGTTTTAATAAACACTATCTTTTTGGCACTAGTGTCGCATATTGATATTACCAGATAAATAGCTGAAAAAAAAATTAAATTATAATTAAAATATGAAATTTTTATTAAAAGATCATTATCCCATGTATGTATTTATATTCTAAAAAATATACCTAATTACATTATTATACAATAGTATTTAAAATAATAAATACATGTTTTTCTTAAACCGATTGAAATATATTTGTTTAAATCTTATTACAACTTGCCAATATAAAATAAATTAAAAAGTAGAAATTTAATTTGAATTAAAATTAGGCTTGAGTAGAAGAAGAGTACTTGGTAACAGCTCTGGTACCTTCAGAAACAGCATGCTTAGCTAATTCACCTGGTAAGATTAATCTAACGGCAGTTTGGATTTCTCTGGCGGAGATGGTAGACTTTTTGTTGTAAGCAGCTAACTTGGAAGCTTCGGTAGCAATTCTTTCGAAAATATCGTTAACGAAAGAGTTTAAGATAGACATGGATTTTTGAGAAATACCGGTGTCTGGGTGAGTTTGCTTTAAAACCTTGTAAATGTAGGAAGAGTAAGTTTCCTTTCTAGCCTTAGTTCTCTTCTTACCGTCAACGGAAGTGGAGGTTTTCTTGGCAGCTGGTTTCTTTTCAGCTGGGGCTTTGGAAGCTGGGGCCTTAGAAGCGGAAGACATTATATATTATATTATTTGATTAGTGGATTGGTTATATTCGAAACTTACGACTAAAATAAATTTTAATATGAGTATTGAATTAATAGTTAAGAATAATATTAGCAAGAAGAAACAAAAATACAAAAACAATATAACTTTTAAGAAATAATAATGTATCATATCAAAAATATATATCCTTTATATATATTATTAAATTTATGAAAAATTAGATCTATTGTTTGTTTACTTGGTTGTAAGAACATACAGATTCTATTCATCTAGAAAGAAAGAAACATTAAACAAACAAACAAACAAATTCACACTTATACCATGCCCAAATTTTCCAATAGTTAAGGTGAGATCAAGTGAATCTTTGAGTACGGTTGGTTTCGAAAACAGTCCAAGATTGAACATTCGTGACATTAGAGATCAAACCAACGACAAACAAAGCATCAAAGATTGAGTGAATGAACAAAGCAACATAAACAAATAATTCAACACCAAAGTTAGTGCCAGTTTTTTCGCATCTTCTTTGTGCCATTTCTAAAGATCTCTGGCCATACAAAACGCATACTTAATGGTGTTTTAAAAACAGCAGTGATTGAAAAAGATGCGAAAATTTTGGCATGCACTTCCTGCGGTTCATTGCTGAGGTCTGCAACGACAGAGACACGCTAACGCACACAGTTTAACGCGATTTAAAAGTTTCGCGTTTTTATTTTCACTTTTTATAGGTATTTTGGGGCACTTTTGGAACATTTTTGAACTGATAACTATGTAGATTTATAGGACTATCAGGTAATAAGAATTTTACAATTAACGTGTTTTGTTTGCCTTTTTTTGATATTTACATTTCATTGGCATTGCAATCTACTTTTTTGTTATAGCAAGAAGAACATCTTGATATGACCGTTCCAATTGTTTCTATACTATATGCGAAAAATCAAATTTGTCTAAATTCCAAGGTTCACTGAGCTGAAACTGCCCTTTCGTCAAATTTGTATTAATTTTACAACGTTCACAGTTACTTACTATCACAAGGTTAATAATTTATTAGTTCTGATTTTTTCGCATTTCCAGTTGAAAAAAGATATTATGAGAAAGTAAAATTATTAATTTATCACCTAGAAATATTGAATTTTTAACTGAGAATACCTTCTTGTTTATTTCATCTAAAACGTTATTTTTCATTATTATATTCATGATTTGTTTATTTTATTAGGAAACTTTGATTAATTCAAAATAAACCAAAAAATAAATTGAAGATCAACCATATAAAATAGCATCAAATTTTCTTTAGTTTTTAGAAAGTTCAGTTTTATTTCCATTTAACTTATAAAGTTCTTTTAAATTTTTAATATAAGAAAGAGTTATATATATAGATATTACAAATTCAATTTTATTTTAAGGTTACTTTTATTAATGGATTTATTTTTAATTGCAGTTTTTTTTATTGTTGTTCTTTACTTTTATTTTATGTTCAAGTATGTAAGAGCATCAAATAGTGTATCTATTAAACACAACTAAACTCAAACAATCAAATATAAATAATACATAATGTCCGGTGGTAAAGGTGGTAAAGCTGGTTCTGCTGCTAAAGCTTCTCAATCCAGATCTTCTAAGGCTGGTTTAACTTTCCCAGTCGGTAGAGTTCACAGATTATTAAGAAGAGGTAACTACGCTCAAAGAATTGGTTCTGGTGCTCCAGTTTACTTAACTGCTGTCTTAGAATATTTAGCTGCCGAAATCTTAGAATTAGCCGGTAACGCTGCTAGAGACAACAAGAAGTCCAGAATCATTCCAAGACATTTACAATTAGCCATCAGAAACGATGACGAATTAAACAAATTATTAGGTAACGTTACTATTGCTCAAGGTGGTGTCTTACCAAACATTCACCAAAACTTATTACCAAAGAAGTCCGCCAAGGCTGCTAAGGCTTCTCAAGAATTATAAGTTTAGAAATTATATTAAAATTAAAACATTTAAATTTTTCTATTCTTACTAAAAATTAAAATAAAAGGTTATAAAATACTTTGAGAGGGATCAATTCTCAAATTATATTTTTTTCATTACTTTATTTTTTTTAATCAAATTAATTTTACAATAAATATTGTAAAATTCTGGGCTTTTTAATGAAATTAAATTCGAATATATTTTTTTAAAAATTATAAAAACAAACAATAATATATCAAAAATATTTAAATCATTCATTGTAATATTATTAATATTTCATTTTTATGTGTCATTTTTTCTTTCAATTCATAGTGTTTCATAGATATTAGTATATAGTTTTGTTTGAAAAGTTTTTCATAAATTATTCAATCGTATATTATAAAAGAATACTAACTTAAAATAAAAACCAGATTAGTTTATAATAGTATGACAGCGATTAATCCATGAAGACTCAACATTAAACTATCTTGAAGCTTCAGGTTGAAATAATATGCCACCATCTTGAATATGGTTGCATCGTGGGCAGTGATTCCCTTTCATCCTGTATCACATTTACACAATGAATTTTATTTCAGTATTTTTTTTCAATCGTAGTTAAAGCGTATAACGGAGGAGAATAGAGAAAAAATGAACAAAATTAGACCAATCTATCACTAGAACTAAACATGCTTTCTTTGACAATCTTTTATTTTGCAATTCCAATTCTCTCTAACATTACTATATACAAACTATATCTTCTATTCTTATATATATATATATATATATTATTTCTGTGATTTTTTATTTTCAATCTAGTCAGAAGAACTAATAACCCAAACAAACAATCATTGAAAATATGGCTGACGAATCTATCAGAATGGTCTTAATTGGCCCACCAGGTGCCGGTAAAGGTACTCAAGCTCCAAACTTAGTTGAAAAGTTTGGAGCTGGTCACTTATCTACTGGTGACATGCTAAGATCCCAAGTTGCTAAAGGTACTCCATTAGGTGTTGAAGCTAAGAAGATTATGGATCAAGGTGGTTTAGTCTCTGACGAAATTATGGTTTCTATGATCAAGGATGAACTAGCCAACAACCCAGCTTGTAAGAAAGGTTTCATTTTGGACGGTTTCCCAAGAACTATCCCACAAGCTGAAAAGTTAGACCAAATGTTAGCTGAAAGAGGTACTCCACTACAGAGAGCTGTTGAGTTACAAGTTGACGATGAATTATTAGTTGCCAGAATTACTGGTAGATTAGTCCACCCAGCTTCTGGTAGATCTTATCACAAGTTATTCAACCCACCAAAGGTTGACATGACCGATGACGTCACCGGTGAACCATTAGTTCAAAGATCCGACGACAACGCTGAAGCTTTAATGAAGAGATTAAACTCTTACCATCAACAAACCGAACCAATTGTCGACTTTTACAAGAAGACTGGTATCTGGTCCGGTGTCGATGCTTCTCAACCACCAACCACTGTTTGGGAATCCATCTTAAAAGCTTTAGGTAAGAACTAAGTTTATATGACCAATATCACTTGAGTATGTATGTAAAGTATGTATGTCCATAATTATTGTTTTATTTATTGAGCATATAAATTTTTTAATGATAATACCGTAGATTTTACTATGTACAAATTAGAGGTATCTATATCTATGTATTGTTGAAATAATATGTAAATAAAATGAATATATGAGCATTGAATGATGTGAATATTGTAATTACCAAAATTTGTACCACAGTTTCGATTGTTCAGTTTCTATACTGTCTGAACTTTTGACCCATTGGTTCTTTAACGACTCTTCGTGTTCGACATTGTGCAACATTGGCTTTTCTTTTGAACTCACTACCTGTCTAGCTCTCTCTGAATTCTGAAAACTTCTCCTTCTTGTGTTTCTGCACTGCTCCCAGCCTAGCACTGAACCCAATACAAAACTTCCCAACGCCCAATTGACTGCTTTGTTAATGTTCTTATGATATAGGAAGATGGTTGAGCCCACCACGAACAGACTCGAGAACCCAAGCATTCCCGCATCTCTAAAACAAGGAATCATTATCAAATTGGACAAGGAAAAATCCTTTAAATTTATTGAACTCAATGCAGTCCTGAAGTCCGATTGTTCTCTGGATCTGGATACATCTGTCAGTGACTCGCTATTGAATTTCGGTTTTGTATCTTCCAGTAGAATCTTCTGTCCTCTTTGATAGCTTGAAATTTGATTATCCTCAATGGCATTCTTGTCGGTCTCGATGACCCTGCTTGACCACAACCAGCCCATTTTCTAACAGTTAAACCGTGAGTATATAAATGTATGTGACTGTGTGTTTGTATCTATACACATATGCAGCTGACATGGTGAGACACCAGCAAAGTTAGCACAAGTGTGCATACCTTCTCTCCAGTTTACCTTTATACGAGCACGGTACCCTTTCCAGCCGGTATGTGCTTTCGTCGTCCAAATGTTTAGACAGAGCTCGATCTGTGTCACACTTCACGAACAACCAAAACGACAACAAAAGCAACCATCACATGACTTTCACATGACCACAAACCATGGCCAGAATTCCAGGCCGCCCTACAAACTCCGACCAATCAGAGCCGGAATGCGCACATTAGTAATGGGCGCACGCACAAAAATGCGCAATTTTTTGGAAATGCTGAGAAACGCCAGTGCAACCGCCAGCCCAAAAAGAAACGTGACCTAAAATATGTGTGCATGATGTTCTAGCAGCAGAATACATCTGCACATTTTGCACGAGCAATTTAGGGTCCTTTCCTTGGGCTTTTCGTGCTGACACGCCGCCGCAGGCAGTCACAGGCTACAGAGCCACAGCGCAGAACAACAACTAACAATGTAAGCCTGCTTGGTGCACACCTTTCTGACGGGTCACACTTCAAAATCAGCGTCGAGCTTCGGGTTTCCCTTTCGGGACACGCAAGCTCAAAAATTTCATTGCTGCCGTGCCCGGGCATGACAGAACACTTTGAAGTAGGCCGCTTGCTGAAAAATATGCACTATGGGAAATGAAAATATTATTTACAGCGATGATGTAGATTTGTATATATATATACAGTTATACTAACATATAAATAAGTCGTATCCTAAAGTATTAGAGTATATTATTGTATTCGTGTGTTGTCGTTTGCCGAACTCGCCAACAACCTGTACTCTTCCCAACCGTACCCCTCCGATGGAATCGCTCATTAGACAATCTGCCAAAGTTTGTCCATTCATTCACAAGGCTTCCCACTCTGTGTCTACTATTAACCAGTTAAAGAGTTCAAAGAATTTGAACTCTTTCGTTAATAAGTGTCCTGTGATGGGCAAAGCAGTCTCCACAAGAGGCTATGCTACTGCATCCGCTAACACCGCTGAAAAGAAGTCTCAAGATGCTGCTTTGGATTCAACGATGGCCGACCATGCTACCCAAGAATCTAAGTTCGACTATAACGGTGTCTTCGAAAACGACATCTCCAAGAAGAGACTGGACAAGTCCTACAGATACTTCAACAATATTAATAGATTGGCTAATCAGTTCCCATTAGCCCATAGAGATTTAGAAGATGACAAAGTCACTGTCTGGTGTTCAAATGATTATTTGGCGTTGTCAAAGAATCAAGAAGTCATCGACGTTATGAAGAAAACTTTAGACAAGTACGGTGCAGGTGCGGGTGGTACAAGAAACATCGCCGGTCACAATCAACATTCAATGAAATTAGAAGCAGAATTAGCTGCTCTGCATAAGAAAGAAGGTGCTTTGGTATTTTCTTCTTGTTACGTAGCTAATGATGCTGTTATCTCTTTGTTGGGTCAAAAAATTAAAAACTTAGTTATTTTCTCCGATGAATTAAACCACGCTTCGATGATTGTAGGTATCAAACATGCTAATACAACTAAACATATCTTTAGACATAACGATTTGGAACATTTAGAAGAACTATTGAAAATGTATCCAAAATCAACTCCAAAATTAATTGCTTTCGAATCTGTTTACTCCATGGCAGGTTCTGTATCAGACATAGACAAGATCTGTGACTTGGCTGAAGAATACGGTGCTTTGACTTTCTTAGATGAAGTCCACGCCGTTGGTTTATATGGTCCACATGGTGCTGGTGTTGCGGAACATTGTGATTTCGAATTGCACAGAAAATCAGGTATTGCTTCTCCAGTCGATGCTCAAACTAAGAAAGTAATTAGAACTACTATGGACCGTGTCGATATGATCACCGGTACTCTGGGTAAATCCTTCGGTACTGTCGGTGGTTACGTTGCTGCCTCAAGTAATTTAATCGATTGGTTTAGATCTTTTGCTCCAGGTTTCATATTCACTACTTGTTTGCCACCTGCTGTCATGGCCGGTGCTTCGGAAGCTATTAGATACCAACGTACTCATTTGAAATTAAGACAAGATCAACAAAGACACACAAACTACGTCAAACAAGGCTTAACTGATTTAGGTATTCCAGTCATTCCAAATCCATCTCACATCGTTCCTGTTTTAATCGGTAATGCTGATTTGGCTAAGAAAGCTTCTGATATGTTAATGGAAAAACATAAGATTTATGTTCAAGCTATCAATTTCCCAACTGTTGCCCGTGGTACTGAAAGATTGAGAATCACTCCAACTCCAGGTCATACAAATGATTTAAGTGATATATTACTAAATGCAATGGAAGATGTTTTTAACGAATTACAATTGCCAAGAATTGCCGATTGGGAAAGACAAGGAGGTTTCTTAGGTGTTGGTGACAAAAGTTTCGTTGCTGAACCAAACTTATGGACTGAAGAACAATTAAACTTAAATGACACTCATTTAAATCCAAATATTAAGAATCCAGTTATTGAAAACTTAGAAGTCTCAAGTGGTATCATGAAATTCTAAACTCTTTAATTGAAATTAACCCTTGACTTTTCATTTTTTAATCATGCAAAGATTTTAAAATTGAAAAATAAACCATAGAATTCTGATTGAAATAAAAAAACATACAAAGCTGTCACTAAAATTAATTTGCCAACTTATGTAGTTTGGGGAATTCATCTAATTTATACGTTCTCTTCAAATTAAAAATCCATATAGTATAATGTATCCTATATAGTAATCGATAATTATTTATTAACTATTATAATAAAATAATCAAAAAAAAACAATTTGTAAAATAAAACTAATCGTCTTACCTTACACTGAACTGTTAACTTGATAAAAAATATTTACATTATTGATTTATGCATTACTTTTGTTTATATCTATTTCCACAGGAATTTTTATTGAAATTAGACTATCTCTTATTTTACATAACTGAAATATTTTTCCTTCGCTTTAATTTCAAATTTGTAATAGAATATTAAATTTCTTTGCAATTTGAAAAAAAAATTCCAATGAACTTTTCAATTAATTAAACTACAACGATTGAATCAGTCATCAACACCGCAACACTGCAACAACAATATGAGTAGTAAGAAAAGCTGACTCAACTGTGTACAGTTAGTTACTGAAACTAATTTAACTACATTTAGCAAAGGTTACTAAGAGCAATGTGAGTAATAGAAGTTGTTTGATGATTCAAGAAATGGTTAATTGAACCCAATTGTTTTTAATTGTTATATAAACTTGAGTAATATTTAATGTAGTTGCTTTTCAAATGGATTCTTGTCTTAATTTTTAATTTTGTATCTTAGACTTGAGTATTTTTTAAATGCGTGATAACAGATTCGTAATTACATTGGGTTACAATATTGAATCATATAACTAAAAATAATAAACCAAAGATGATAAGGTTTTCGAGATCATTTCATTCTTCTCCTTTTTTGGCTAGAGGTCAGAATATCACTGAAAAGATTGTTCAATCATATGCTGTAAACTTACCCAAGGGCAAAAAAGTAATCTCTGGTGATTATGTTACAATTCAACCAGCTCATTGTATGTCTCATGATAATTCATGGCCAGTAGCATTGAAATTTATGGGTTTAGGTGCTACTAAAATCAAAAATCCAAAGCAAATTGTCAACACTTTAGATCATGACGTTCAAAATAAGACTGAAAATAATTTAACAAAATATAAGAACATCGAAAATTTTGCTAAAAATAATGGTATTGACTTCTACCCAGCTGGAAGAGGTATTGGTCATCAAATCATGATCGAAGAAGGCTATGCATTTCCTTTAAATTTAACAGTTGCATCTGATTCTCATTCAAACACATATGGTGGTATTGGTGCATTAGGTACTCCGGTGGTCAGAACGGATGCTGCCTCGATTTGGGCAACAGGTCAAACATGGTGGCAGATTCCTCCAGTCGCAAAAGTTAATTTAATAGGTGATTTGCCACAAGGCATCACAGGTAAAGATATTATCGTGGCATTATGTGGTATTTTTAATAAGGATGAAGTATTAAATCATGCGATTGAATTTGCCGGTAACTCATTAGAAAAGATTCCAATTGACTACAGGTTAACAATCGCTAATATGACCACCGAATGGGGTGCATTGTCAGGTTTGTTCCCAGTAGATAATACTTTGATTAATTGGTACAGAAACCGTTTGTCAAAGGTTGGCCCAAATCATCCAAGAATCAATTCAAAAACTATTCAAGAGTTAGAAGAAAAATCCAAAATTTTAAAATCTGACCCTGATGCCAAATATGCTAAAACTTTAACTATTGACCTATCTACATTAACACATTACGTTAGTGGTCCAAATTCTGTCAAGATTTCCAATACAGTGGCTGATTTATCCTCGCAAAATATTAAGATTAATAAAGCCTACTTAGTTTCCTGTACAAATTCTCGTCTATCTGATTTGGAATCTGCAGCTGCAGTTGTTTGTCCAACCGGTAACATTGATGAAGTTAAAAAGATTGCACCAGGTGTTGAGTTTTATGTTGCAGCTGCTTCATCAGAAGTTCAAAATGATGCTAAACTTTCCGGGGCTTGGGAAAAATTAGTTAAATCTGGTTGTAAAATTTTACCACCAGGCTGTGGTCCATGTATAGGTTTAGGTACTGGTTTACTAGAACCGGGTGAGGTTGGTATTTCTGCCACAAACAGAAATTTTAAGGGTAGAATGGGGTCCAAAGATGCACTAGCTTATCTAGCCTCCCCAGCTGTAGTTGCAGCATCTGCATTGGCAGGTAAAATTTCATCTCCATCTGAGGTTTTGGATTTTGCAAACCAAGAATCCGTCGAAAATGTTCCCGTTTTAAGGGCTGAATTAGATGAAATTATTGAGCAAGTTCAAGATATGGCTCTTGAACAAGAATCTTCTGGACCAGTCGAAATTTTAGAAGGCTTTCCTAAAGAAATCTCTGGTGAATTAGTTTTATGTGACGCTGATAATATCAATACAGATGGTATTTATCCAGGAAAATACACTTATCAAGATAATGTTCCAAAAGAAACAATGGCTAAGGTTTGTATGGAAAATTATGATCCAGAATTTCAAGCTAAGGCAAAAGCCGGTGACATTATTATTACTGGTTACAATTTTGGTACAGGTTCCTCTAGAGAACAAGCCGCCACCGCCATATTATCCAAGGGTATTAACTTAGTTGTTGCGGGTTCTTTCGGTAATATTTTTTCAAGAAATTCCATTAACAATGCATTATTAACATTAGAAATTCCAGCCTTGATTGACTTGTTAAGAGAAAGGTACAGCAATGAGCCTCTCAAAGAATTAACTAAGAGAACGGGCTGTTTCTTAAAATGGGATGTTGCCAATACTAAAGTTACAATTACAGAAGGATCCTTTGACGGGAAAGTAATTTTAAAACAAAAAGTTGGTGAATTGGGTAAAAATTTACAAGATATCATAAGTAAAGGAGGTTTGGAAGGGTGGATTAAATCTCAGTTGTGAATGGGCACCATCTGCATTGATCCCAAAAAGTATAAAGTTGTTACATTTGCATATTCAAAAGTTTAAACCAAAATAACGCATTATTAGAAGATAAAGTTCTTCTAGACTATTCATTACAACCAATTAAATCGGATCATTTATTTATTTATTTATATATTTATTTATTTATTTTATATTACATAAGGTAGCATTTTAATTAATATTAGTAAACTTAATTTATATTTTATTACTTCTAGTTTGGGTTATAATAAATGACTAGTACAAGTGCTTCTAAGAAGATGAATAAATATATACAAATTTTCAATTGGTTGGGATCTTTAAAACCTTGTTCCAAATAGGCATTACTAAGAATATATCAAGTCTCGTACAAAACACTAGACTAAGGTCAGTAAGTGAAAATGATATTACACAAAAATGTGATGATTCCTCAGAAGAGCTTGAGAATTTGATTTAATTTTACAGTTGTTTCTCTATGTTTATTCGAGATCTTTTTATATCTCTAAAACTCTCTTGAGCTCTCTCTACCAGCGCTAGAAGGAAAGCCCCTCGCAGAGCGCTAACAATTTCTCATTGCGAGGCCCTTTAGACGGAGAAAATAAAATTTTCTCACTAGCTCCTTCTGCTAGCCTTCTCTCCAGAGAGAATCTGCTCTCTGCAAAAAATATTTTATTGAACGAGCCTAAAAGAAAGAATTCTGCCTACAAACACAACAAATATTTGTGAAAAGTTTGTAACAAGAAGAGGTCATTTTGTTAACGATGTTGGCTTTATGAAACACACTACGCAAAACCATGGATTGCTAAAGAGTTTGGTTTTTTTATGTTTTTGCTGATGTCGAAAATATACTTTCATATACCTTATTCTAAGAAACTTTCAGATTTGATATTAACTGAAATCAGTAATACACAGCTTCGATTATGATCTTGAATTTGTTAGCAAATTACTGCAAAGAAATTTTAGTATCAACTGTCAATTCAAGGTATTGCATTGTCTTGCGCTCTATTAGTATTTGGTTGATTTCGAAACTTATTTGTTAATTGTGAATACAAGTATTATTTTTTCGAAAAAACATTACTAATTTTATTGGTTTAAATTTTATTTATTGTCTTCACAGTAATATTCTGACTTGATCGAACTGTATGAACTTTCAATAATATACGATATCCATATATTATATTATTGCTTATTTTGAAAAATGTAAGTAAAATTTGTAATTTCTACGATTGTTGTATTCCACTATTAGGACTATTACTATTCGATATTTTCTTTTATACAACTATATATCTAAAATTGCTTATTCAATTATCAACTTAATTTTAATTGCAAATTATTACAGTGAACTACACAGTTCTTTATTTAGACCATTATGAACTGCAAGCATAACTAACTCCATTGTAGCTTTTTCGCTAAAATAATAATAATATATATATATATATATTTATATTTATATTTATATTTATATTTATTTAACTGTACATTTATCTAATTGTGGCATATATGTTTAGAAATATGTGCTAATGTATTTAAATTTAATATAAATCTTGACATATTATTTAATGTAATTATCTAAAATATATTTTCTATTTTATGCAAGCTCACTAATTACTATTACTTTTATATTTTATTCATATTTAGACTCATCGTTTAACATACTATCTGAAAAGTTCCAATATTGAAATATATATATTTTTTGCATAGCGTATTTTCAATTTTTACGAAACCTCATAATATAACAATTTTTTGTTTTATTATAACTCTGCATTTCAAACTGTAAATATAATTGGATTAATTTAATAATAAATAGTTGGAATCTTCAATATCATCAATTAATAATTAATAAATTGCTACTGTTGAGTTTTACAAACAATAAATTAAACAAAAATACACAATTATAAAGATGTCAAATATTCAACAAAAAGAAAGATTGGTTATTGGTGGCAGAAAGTCTAAATTAGCTGTCGCCCAATCTTACTTAGTTAAGGAGATGATCGAAGCTCAATTCCCACAATATGAATGTGAAATTGTAAAATTGTCTACTTTAGGTGATCAAGATCAATTGAAGCCCTTATATTCATTCGGTGGAAAAGCTGTTTGGACAAAAGAATTAGAAGATTTGTTGTACCATGAGGATCCTGGAAAAAAAATTGACATGATTGTGCATTCTTTAAAAGATGTTCCAACTTTATTGCCAGAGAATTTTGAATTAGGTTGTATTACAAAAAGAACTAACCCATATGATTGTTTAATCATGCCTTTAAATTCCAAATATAAAGATTTAGATGATTTACCAGATGGTTCTGTTGTTGGTACTTCATCAATAAGAAGAAGTGCTCAATTAAAAAGAAAATATCCAAATTTAAAATTTGAATGTGCTAGAGGTAATATTCATACAAGACTTGAAAAAGTTGATGATGAAAATTCAATTTATTCATGTATCATCATCGCTGCTGCAGGTTTATTACGTACAGGTTTAGAACATAGAATTACAAAAATATTTGACAGCTCCACTATGTATTATGCGGTGGGTCAAGGTGCACTAGGTGTTGAAATTAGATCAAATGATAAAAAGATTCAAAATATTTTGAAGAAAATTGAAGATAAAGAATCTACTATTCGTTGTTTAGCTGAAAGATCTCTATTAAGAACATTAGAAGGTGGATGCTCTGTTCCGATTGGTGTTGAAACTGTTTATGATGACAGCACAAAAATTTTATCAATAAAATCCATTGTTGTTGATGTTGACGGTACAAAGGCGATTGAAGAAAGTCTAACGATGGAAATTAACGACATGAGAAAAGATTCTATGGAAGCAGGTAAAATATTAGCTGAAAAATTAGTTAAATCTGGTGCAAAAGAAATATTAGACAGCATCGTTCTAGATAAACTAAAATAAATAAATTGATCATTGACTCTTCCGTCTCACAAAATGCATTTTTAGTAAAAATTTAAAAAGTTTCTATATTTATTTATCAATATAACATTGTATAATGTTTGTAATATGATATTGACTAATCATAAGTAATACAGAATTGTAATAGTTAACTGAAAGAATTTAAATATATTGAGTTAACTTGTGAAAAGATTACTAAGTTCCCTGTAAAATATTTGAATTTTATTATCTAAAAGGTTTCTTAACCTTATGTATAAATACCATTTTACTATTCTCTTATAATATACCTTAAAACTACAATGTGGGTTATCGTTCTTGATCTCTTACAGAGCTCAATGGCTTTTCTAATTCATAATTCCTATAAGAAAAGTCGCACTGTTTTCGAGAATTTCAAAATTTTAAAAATGTTTCTTTGAAATAAAATATATATAACTGAGATTGAAGTCAAACCAATATAAAAGACTAAATAATACACAAGAGCTTCAAATTTAAGTAGTATTACTTTATAATATAAAAGATAAATTGCATTTAGATCAATATAATATCTCTTGTTGCTGCTAAGAGCTAGTTGATAACTATTTGACTAGAAAATGGACGTTTATGAAACTTTAATAAATGATGAAAAATTTTCCAAATATACATTAAATATAACTAACTATCCTAAGAGTTTAGAGCATTGGGAAACTTTAATTAAATTTCTAATACAGGATCCAATACATATCAACAAAACTATTGACGAAAGGCTATATAAATTGATCACAAAGGTGTATATCTCTCTCTTAAGTCACTTCCCTTATTTGGAAAACTACCATATTGATTATGCATTGTTTGAATATAAATTAGGAAATATATCCAAGTTTCATAAAATATTTAAACATGCATTGTTTTTGTTTAATGACAGATCATTACTACTTTGGGTGTCGTATTTATCAAAATGCAACGAAGTAATTGACGATAACAAGAAATTATTTGAATTATATGAAATGGCAGAATTGAACATTGGATTACATTATTATAGTGGTGAATTTTGGGATTTGTATTTGGGTCAACTTAAATTGAGATGTAAAACAAAAAATAGGTACTATATTGCATTAAGAAAAGTTTTAGAAATACCTAATCATTCCTTTAGTAAATTTTTTGATATGTGGTTCGAAGAAATAGATAACATACAAGATATTAAAACATTGAAATTTTTTGTGCCAAAACAAGAGTTGCAATCCAGATTTAAAATAGATTTTACTCATGAAGGAAGAAAGGGGCTGATTTTATTAAACACCAAAAATAAACTAATACAAATAACCAAAGATCTCTATAATGTCATTCAATTTTATGTGTATGAAATTTATTCATTATTTGAAAGTAAGATCACAGCAAATTTTTTTATCTCATCAGATACTCTTATAAAAACTGAAGAAATAGATAACTGGGTACGATACCTTAATTACACAATTGATCTTAGAAATAATAATTTGGTGCATCTAAATTTCCAAAGAGCATTGACTGGGTTGTCTCAATATGAAAATATTTGGTTAATGTATTCAAATTGGGTTATCCATTATCATAATGACTACATCACTGCAAAGAATATTTTAATTAAAGGACTGAATTTTTCTAATAAGAAAAACAATATTTTAACGGAATTATATTCTATATTAGTGAATTTAAATGATTTTGATACTCTTCACATTATTTTAAAAAAAATTGAAATCAGTTTTGGAGACATGCAACAATGTGACGATTTCCAGATATTTTGGGACTATATACAATTTAAATCATTTTTGAATAGCACTTTGGGTAGTAGTCGTTATTCTGGAAGCATTGAAAAAGCCTTGCTACCATCTGAGATATTGTCATTAATCATTTCTTGGTTAAAGGATAAAAACAAAAAGGATGGTAATTATATTCTATTAAACTATATCGTTGAATTACAAAATAAAGATAACTCTGATGTAATTGAAAATGAAATAATTAAAATGTTGATTTCTAATAAAGTACTGTCTTTTTTAAAGAATTCAAAATTTTGGGAATTATACTCCAGATTTGTGTTTTTTAATCCCACATTGTCTTATTTAAATAAAAGAAAAAAAATTCATAAAATTTGGGAAGAAATGAAACAATACAAACTGCATTCATACGATGATCTATTGATGTTTTGTGATTCCTACATGCCTGAAGATTCTGATAAACTAAAAGAATTGCTGGAAATATAATAGTATATAAATATTGGTTATTAATTATAATTCTATATAAATATTAATGATTGAAACGAACACATATATACTGAATAGCAAAGCTGATACATTTTTATCAATTTTCCAATTATTTAAAGGAACTACACAAATTAAAACAATTAACGCACATATTGTTCCAATAGATGTAGTTATAAAATGAGAATCAAGTTTGAAGTTAAGATATGAGTCAAAGATAGATTCATTGCTTTTAACTCCATTTTTGATAAAAATGATAAAACCATTCACACCAAGTCCACCTACGAAATATAACAATGGACTACCAAAACAGGCACTGAAAGCCATATCAAAAATGCCCACTTGCACAAACATAACATTAGAAATTAAATCACCTAGTGAATTACCCCAAGCATAAATAGTTAAACCAAGCAATGTACCTGATAAGCCATACTCAGTTGCCCATGAAGTTAAGATTTGTAAATTTGACGTTACTGCAATAGATATTACCAACAGTGATAAAATAAATGCAAACACAGAAGAAATATGGCCGATATCCTTTATGTATTTCAACTTAATCAAAACAGAAAAAATAAATGAAAAAAAAACAATAGATGAGAATAGATGAATTTCCCAATTTCCAGATGCACCAAGATATATTAAAATTGGAGCCATTGAAACTTGTAGTATTTTATAATTTGGTATAGCAATATCGTCGCCAAAATTAGAAGACGTTGGAATAATAATATGCAAGAAAAATGATGAAGGTGCAGTGAATAATAATGTCAATGCTTCAAAATGTGACATTTCAACAGTAGGAAAAAATAATTTCTCAAATAGCTCAAGACCACAAAAATGATCATAATTGACACTAACAACAGATATTCTTTCACTGCTTATTAATGAAACTATTGGTGATACTGAATAAGGAACCGCTGGGACAGATTTGAAAGAGTCAATCTTTTTTAAATCACTGTTTCGTTTGGGTATTTGTAATAATGATGAATTGTCTTTATTATTAAATTCGTTGCTTGCATTGAAATTTTGAGAAGTGTTAGTTTCATTAATTTCCTCTGAAATTAATATTGGAAATTTATTGGTATTTAATAGTGGGCTTACTTCAGTAATAGCTCTTGAATCGCTCAAAAACGGATCACTAGCAACACGATTAAGTTGGTTTTCATTCTGTTTTAACCTTATGTTATTGTCCCATAAATCAACACAATCTCTCAACGATATTCTTACCCAACCATTATAGTTATGTCTCACATAATCCTTAATTTGATGTTTAAGTTCTTCTTTTGAAAATCTAGAATCACTTGCCAAATGGTCCAGGCTTAAATGAGAATGGCTAGCAACAATTGCTCGGTTTGAATAATAAATTGATGAATGATTATCAATAGATGCAGTTTCAGTAAATGTAGAATAAAAATCATGAATACTTTCTTCATATATTTGAAAAATAATAAAGAAACCATATGAAATTATTAATACTATACAATTTTTAAATGTTAATTTTCCACTTGAAATTATAAGTAATGTGAGTAATATCAAAAACGCAAATGGAAATATATAATGCAAATATCTTTTCCTGTTGTACATTATTACGTCTTCGTGTTTATTCATGGCTTCTTCGTCAATATCGGTGTTAATGCTGTCGCTTGAGTTAATTTTATCGTCTATATCATCATTAGTTAAATGAATAGATTTAGTGAACCCCATAGCACCTATAACAATTGTAATGACAAAAAATGTTGCACCAAGCAATTGGCCTATCGTTAATGAAGTAGCGTCTGAAGACATTGATTGATAGGCACTAATCATATCTGGGAAAGCATTACCTAATGCTAAAAGGGTCATTCCAGAAATCCTATGTGATATTTTTAAAAAATCATCTGATAATATAGATAAAGAGGGTGATAAAAAATCTGATGTGACCATTCCCATTAATATAAAATTTGTTAATAATAATGAAGGCTCTATAAAATATTTCACTATGCAATTATATTTAAAACCGAGCAATATCAAAAAAATCCCTACCCCATATAGAAAGCTGAGAATGTAACATCGACTAGAACTCATATTATATTGTGGTCAATTAACATAAAATTTATTTCTATTATCTGTTGAGATTAAAAATTAGGAGGCCACCGAGAGTGAAATAGCATGCAATGGATAGTTAACGCATTAGTTCACTTACACTATTAAAATATAGGAGTAAGTACAATAATCTTTTTCACTTATGTAATTATATTAATATTAATGTTCTTATGTCAATAATACAATAATAAACCTAATTTATAAATTGCTTATAATAAATAATAATTGACAAATTTAAGCTATCAGTGGTTCCTATTTTTAAATTTTTTGATAAAAAAATTAATTTCAAAACATATTTTTGTAGAACTAAAATTAAATATTCAGTCCTGATGATAAAGTTGAAAATGGTGTGCTTCGGAAGCGAAAAAATGAAAAACAGTAAACTGTTAATTTTGCAACATAATATTTTTAATATAAAGTTATATACATAGACAAATACTTAATTAATAGTAATTAAATTCTTTCTAGTTTCATTTGATTGTTTTGCTTGGTTATTAAAGCAACTCTATCACCTAAAGATAGAGCTAAACCTTGACCCTTGGAACGAATACGAACGTTACCAACAATTTCATTAGTGACCGGATCTAACTCAATACATAAATTAGCCAGAGCATCTTCACCGAAAGAAGATTTAGCGTATAAGTTACAACTTAAGAATCTAGTATTTTCTTCACCAAGTGCTTCTTCTGGAGTTAAAACACCCATCTTAGTGCCTTTAACTAATTTTCTTAGATATTCATGTAGAGATGGTAAGGTAGTCTTGACAGAAATCTTATTTTCCCATTCGAAAGCATTCCACATGGTACGGAAGCTTTCATCAGTAACTTTACCTGGTTTAATGTAATCCATAATATCAACATGGACGTCATTTAGAATAACATAACGATCATCTTGACCATGTCCACCATCATAAATAATGTTACCAAAAATAACACCAGTATCAGCAGAAGAAACTTTAACAGTAATTGTAATCTTGTGGAAACCATGTGGAACAATGTTTGTGCTTGGTGGATTATCAATAATCTTCAAATCACCTAAGGTTGCAAATTGAACATGTAAATTTTTTAAAGTTTCCGTAGTTTGGTTGACTAATAAAACATCAAAAACAACATCGAATTGATTTGATGTAACATAAGCTTCAGCATAAACAGGGTCAGAGAAACCTGTTAATTGGATGATTTTACCTAATTTAGATGATACAATATTGGCTGATTTAGAATCTTTACCGTGAATGGCAATTTGTAAATCATCTTCAACTGTATCATTATGTGATGTAGTGGATTCCTTACCAGCAAACTGTCTAAATTTAATAGCCTTTTCGATAGAATCAGAGTTCTTTAACATATCAGAAGCGGATTTCATAGCAGAAGCTTTCTTTGAACGGGCAACTTGAACTTGGAAAGAAGATTTAGTAGCATCCAAGAAAGTAGCCTCTAACAATTGTCTTTCAGAAGCTTTTTCATTTGGATCTGATTCATCTAATAAAATAGAAATAGCATTCATGATTCTTTCTGAAGAATCTTCATCAATCTTCTTTTCTACTAAAGAAGTTTTACCTACTCTAATAATACTGACTAAGATTAAAATAGATTCAGCTTTTAAAGCATTGATAATTTTGTCTTCTTTTGAAATTTTTTCAAATTTCAATATTAATTTAATAATAGCAGAAGCTAAGATGGAAGTAGTGTAAAAATCACCACTAAAGATAAAACGACGTAAAGGTGGTCTTGAATCACGTTCTTCAGTAGAAATGGCGTCTGTATTAACAACAGAGTCTAAAGCATTTTCAGTAGCATAAGTACCATCTGGTAAGACGATTGGGCCTGTACGTTTGGCAGTTTCTTCTGTTTCAGTAACATCAGAAGAAGCTTCCTTGGTGTTGTTAATTCTTGCGACTTCAGATTGGATGATTGGAACATCACCAACACTGTAACGAATATGTTTCCAACATTCTTGAATTTCAGATTCTGTTTCAGAGTATTCACTGATGACCCATAAAGCAATTCGGTAAGCCTTAGCAGATTTAATTGATTCCATAGCATTGATTAAATTAGATAAAATATCTTTTCTTAGTTCTGGGTATTTTTCAACAACATCTTTAACAAAAGAAATAATATCACTTGCGGCAGATGAAGATAGATCACCAATAGTATCTAACAATAAGGAGATTACATCGGCAGCAGCTTCGACAAAACGAATAGCAATTGAATTAATAGTTTTAATCAATAATTGTCTATACTTCATTGATTTTTCTTGTTCACCAGCATGTATGTTGGATTGTAACTCTTTTTTCAACAATTTAACAACGGCATCAACATTTCTTGAGGCAACTAATTTCATTGAAATATCTAAAGCTTTACTACGAACATCCAAATCTTCGGCAGATAAAACTCTTAACACTTCTAAAGTTAAATCTTCTAAAGCACCTGGATTTTTTTCGATGATATCTTGGATACGATCCATGACAATCAATTTAACGTTGTTATCCGATTCTTTGACAGCTAAGTCAATCAATTTAGTGGCAGCAGAAGTTAAAACAGCTGGAATAGTTGATAAAGAAGAAATTGATAAACAAGTTTCAAAAATAACTTCATTTGAAGTGGAAGAAGATAAGATTTCAGATAATAACTCAATATATTGAGCCTTCAAAGTTGGGGTATTAACAGCATCTTTTCTAATAAATTGGACGAAAGCAATTTGTAAAATTGGATCTAATGATTCAATATTGGTGATATAATCTTCCAAATAAGTTAGGGCAGCATCACGATCTAATTCTGATAAACCAATAAAGGCATTTCTTTTACAAACAGGATCAGTTTCAGCAACCAAGAAAGATTGAATAATTTCTTTTGTGTCTGGTAATAAATGATCACTAACTTTGTAAATAGATAAAACAGCCAGAATAGCATATTTACGGACGTAAGCATGACGATAATCCAAACAAGCCAAAACAGAAGGAACCATTTGTTCTAATAATTCGATCTCTCTTAACTTGGTAACAAATCTCAAAGTGTTACCTCTAATATATTCATTTGGATGTTGTAAATCGTGTTGAATAGCATTACAAACTAAAATCATTTCGTGTCTTAGCTTACCCTCTGAATCTAATTTTGGAACAATTTCCCAATAGAAATACAATAATTTTTTCAATTTTTTATTCTTTGATGGCATAACAAATCTAATGATATGCATTAATAAATCAGGTAATGGATTACCTTCCAGCATAGTAACTAAAATTTCCTTCATAGTTTCAATTTTGTCCTCATCAGAACCCTTTTCCAAAGCCTTTTGAAAGTCTGAAACAGTGTAACTGACATTCATAGGGGAAGGGTCAAAGACCAAAGTATAAGCAGGTTGTTTAGTAGAAGCAGTCATATTTGTAGTGAGTACCTTCTATGGGTTTTTGTTGTAACCTCAGTAAATATGCTTGAGCTTGACTTTGGCTTATTTTTAAATACAATTGAAACCCATAAAATAAAACAAAAACACCAATTGAATAAGTAGTATAATTGTGTTCGCAATGATATCTAATCAATAAATATTATTATAATCAAGTTATCCTATTTCCTTACAAAACGAATATTATATCAGTTATTCTTTGCAACTGGTTATTATGTTCGTTATTAGTTGCGCATCTTGTACGAAACATCAATATTTTTTTCATTTGTCTCTCTGTCTTGAAGAAAAAGATACAACGTTTCAAAAAAACCAAAAAAGAAAGAAAGAATTGGATGTTTACAGGCCGCTCTGCGATAATTTCCGCGATCAGCACGGGTAATTATAAGATACCAGCGACAAATACTCGTAGCCAAGCCGTGGGTGGTAGAACCTTTCTGCTGTGCCTAAGCAGATGTTTTGTGAAGAGCGGGTAAACTGGTGTGGCTTCAATACAGTACCACTAATCAATAACTGGTACATAGCGTTACACAGCGTTACACAGCTACGTGAATGGATATGTTTTTATGTATTTATGTAATTATGTAATTGTTTCTCTAAACTTCAACTCGACTAGTTGGTCATATCAAAAGATTAGACTCAGCAAAAAACGTTATATCACTGGTTCAAGTCCGTTTGTTCTCCTAGCTTGCACAATTGTAGCTGTCCATCGGTGACGACAGCTACAGTTAATTCCAATAGCAGGTAAAGTGGTTCTCAATTTGATATGTAAGTAAGTGTTTTTTATGTAAAAAATGGTCTTTCTTCCGTATTTCTGATATAATTCAATATTCTGACTACTATATATATTGTATATAATTGCTTTGTTGAAATCTCTTAAAACTAAGAATGTGCTTCAAAAACCAATTGGATGTTCTTGAACTTTTTCTTAATGTTATCAATGATTTAATTGCACGGATTGATTGCCATTTTTATCAGATCTGAGATTGCGTCTTTGTATTGTACAGTCTTTTTTTTCAAATATTTAGTCGCAGTAATTTAATCACATTTGTTTTTAATCGTTTAAATATGTATTGGCGTATCCACTTAAAACAAAACCACATAGTAAAAGGTGGGAGCGTGATGTAATTAATAATTTATGTTTATGGTAATTTTTTTAATTGCAATAAATAATTTTTCAGAGATGGCAGGTTTTAAGCATCAAAAAGTGTTTTTAAAATATATCTTGTAAGCTCATTATATTGATTTTTTTTTTAATTCGACGTTAGATTTTATTATTTAAACACCATATAATAATTGCTAATTTACTCTAATTAAATTATTTCTCAAATTGTTATAACATTTGAATCCTAAATTAAAAATAGTGACAATGTCTACCCAAGCTCAAGTCGACTAAATCCTCAGATTACATTTACAGATAGTACTATCAAGTAGTAGTATTTAATATATTAAAAACAAGCTTCTCATGTACACTATTTCAGTACATGTTACAAGAAACAGTTACTATTGAAAGTCGCAAACTATGGTAGACTTAGATTCTGCTTTAGTAGCAGTCACATTAAATGAATTGTTTTCTTATTCAAATTGTGGTTTGCAGTTCTACAATATAATTCCATGGTTCTCTTATGTATGATCATATAAAATATAAAAAATATAAAGTTTGGAACTTATTTGTCCTGATTGCTTGATAAGAATGCATGCTGTTTACATGAGCTAAAAAACCGCCTGACATAATGAAAATGATCATTTTTGAAAGAACAAGATGTTTGTTATAAAGCTTTTAGGACGTTCTTTTAATAATATTTCCAATCTAGTGATGATGAATTATATTTGTTCCTTGGTAAAAAAATACCGTCTTAAGTTTACAATTACTATTGGATATAGTTAAATCTATTTACTAAAATCTTCAAGAAATTACCTCTCGGTAGCCAAGTTGGTTTAAGGCGCAAGACTGTAATGTGTTAGCAAAGTAATCTTGAGATCGGGCGTTCGACTCGCCCCCGGGAGACTTTTTTTTTAGTTTTTTTTCCACCGATTAACTACTGCGTTTTTATAAAATATTAAGATCAGTAAATTAACACGTGATCAAGACCATATTTAATGTAAATTTTATTATACCTTAACTTTTAAAACTGTACTCATCACCTATCTTGAAGTATAAAATTTTATATACTATGATTACAATGTCTAACACTATAACATATTTAGTTGAGAATGAGTTTACTGCTTTCAATAGGAGAGTAATATAAAAAACATTTATTTTGTTGGTATCAGAAAAGCTTTGAAGTCTTGATGAGTGAACCATTACAATCTTGGAGAACTCGCCCAGCTAAAATCCAAGTTCCTGAGTCTGAATTACCATCTTCGATCCCACCTCAAGATGGTTTAACATTCAATGTATGGTATAATAAGTGGTCCCAGGGGCAAAGTGGTAATGCTAGGCATGTGAACCCATACAGGTTGGAACCAATGTTACATTCCGGTGTAACGAATGGTGACAAAACCAAGAATAAATTTTTTTGCCTCTATTTTGCAAAAGGTATGTGTTGTCTAGGTAAAAAATGTGAATACAAACATCATATTCCACTAGAAGAAGATTCTTTATTATTGTCTATGAACACTGATGTATTGGATTGTTTTGGTAGAGAAAAATTTAGTGATTACAGAGATGATATGGGTGGTGTTGGCTCATTTAGAAAAAAAAATAAAACGTTATATATTGGTGGTCTAAGTGGGTCACTAAATAATGAAGTACTGAAACCGTCACAAATTGAGAGCAGATTAAGATTTATGTTTTCAAGATTAGGCGAAATTGAAAGAATACGATATATTGAAAATAAAAATTGTGCATTCATAACATACAAAAATCAAACCAATGCGGAATTTGCTAAGGAATCGATGAGTAATCAAACCTTGCTGACTATGAGTGATAAAAAATGGGAAGACAGAAAAGAAGGTACGGGTTTGCTTGTGAAATGGGCAAATGATGATCCAGACCCTATCTCTAAGAAAAGAGAAGAAAATGAACAAAAAATTGAAGCCATAAAGATAATGAAGAAATTAGTTAATGACAATAAGAGAAAGCATTCGGATATAGATAAAGAAGAGCAAGAAGACGAACAAAATGAACAAAGCAATGATAAGACAATATTTAGTGATAAACTATTATTGAATTTGAAAAAACAGAAAAAGAAAATAGTTAAACCCTTGATAGATTATTCATCTAGTGAAGATGATATTTGATAATAAGTATGTATATACATAGCATAGATAAATTCAATAAAGAAAATTTTCTAGTAACATTTACTTAAAAAAATTTTAATGATTTGTTAGAGTGAAATAATATTTAGCTAGCCACCCAACAGAGTGACCCTGTACTTTAAGCAAAAACATTAAATTATCTACACATTCGTTGGAATGTTTCAATTTCAAAATGAATAGAATCTGAGCTAAATATTCAAACATCTTATAATTGAAAAATATCTTTTTCAATATTCATTACAATATTCATTACAGCTCTCATCTCATCTCAATTCGACATGTCGTTTGGTACAGTAGTCTCTCCCGTTACCATCGGGACTAAGAACTTAAAAGCGAAACGGAAATTAACAACCGGAAACAACCACAATGTGAATTTATGAAAATTGATTTCAAACGGATTTTTTAAGCGAGGAATTTACAATGTATATGTAATAGCCATCGGGTTTTCTTTATAGTGGTAGATATATATGATTTATAGGGCATATAGGATACTGATAAAAATTAAAAAGTGGAGTTTTTAGTCATACATTTTTAATGACAAGAAACTAATGTTTAGAATTAAATATATAAATAAATTCAAATTCAAATTTGAATTTAAAGAGTTTTGCATTTACAAATATATTTATATTCATATACTTGTATAAGAGGTTGATATATATATATTTGGTTATCGGCGTTGCTGTGAGGTTTACAGTAAAAACAAAGGTAATTGAAAGTAAAGGAACAATAAGATAAAATGAATGTTGCTGATTGCTCGGTGGGTAATAACCCTTTAATGCAATTAAATAAGCAGGCACAGAGTGATAATTCAATATTAAATAAATTCAACGCAAATTTAATTTACAATGATCAACAGCATTTAAAAAATGAATTTAAATCGAATGTACGAAATGCTAATAATAAAAGCTATGCAAATAGTAATTATATTAATGATTTTATTAACAATAACAATTTGAATGAAAATTTTATTAATGGTAATGATTTAAAATTTAATAATAATCAAGATTATAATAATAGTGTTGATAATAATTTAATTAGTAATAAAAATATTAGTAATAGTGCAAAAGTTAATAATTGGAAAAATGATTTCAATACATTTAATAATAGGCAATTTTTAAATGGACAATCTTTTAATAACAATACAACTTCTTTACAATTTCCACAAAGTAGATTATTGAATCCAATGACAAACAATAATTTTATGTTAAATGGTGTTAATAAAAATACAAATGTTGTTAATGAACAATTAATTGACAAAACAAATTGGGATGAAAAATTTGAAGAATTAGAAAAACAAGTTAATGATAATTTGGATTTGAATAAAGATGTAGAACAAGAAGAAGTAAATAAGGACGTAGATGCAGTAGAAGAAGATGTTGATGTTGATGTTGATGAAGAATATAAAAATGCTTTCCAAGAAGCTTGGGATAGTATTAGTAAAGATGCTGAAGATTTATTACCCGATGGTTTGAATCCAGACGCTTGGGAATCTGAACATCAACAATATTTTCATAATAAATTGAAAAAATCAAATGACTATGAGTTTGATCAAAAAAATGAATTTTTAAATAATCCGAACGCTTATGAAATTGGTTGTATGTTAATGGAAAATGGAGCAAAATTAAGTGAAGCAGCTTTATCTTTTGAAGCAGCATTGCAAGATGATCCAAATCATATCGACGCTTGGTTGAAACTAGGTTTAGTACAGACTCAGAATGAAAAAGAATTACATGGTATATCTGCTTTGGAGAAATGTTTACAACTTGATCCCAAAAATTTGGATGCAATGAAAAATTTAGCTATAAGTTATATCAACGAAGGATTTGATGTAAGTGCATTCACAATGTTAAGTAGATGGATCGAAACGAAATATTCAAATTTATTAACTTCACAAAACGGTATTGAGATGGCGTTTGATCAAAATAGATATAAATTAAACGAAATTGTCACTAAACAATTTTTAGAGATAGCAAATAAATTACCAAATGCTGATTCGGATGTACAATTAGGTTTAGGTTTGTTATTTTATTCAAATAATGAATTTGAAAAAACAATTGATTGTTTTAAAACTGCATTAGTGATACACCCAGATGATGAATTAATGTGGAATCGCCTAGGAGCATCTTTAGCGAACTCTAGTAGATGCGAAGAAGCAATACAAGCATACCACAAAGCATTACAATTAAAACCATCTTTTGTCAGAGCACGGTATAATCTAGCCGTTTCATCGATTAATATTGGCTGTTATAAAGAAGCCGCAGAACATCTGTTAACATCTCTTAAAATGCATGAAGTTGATGGAGTACCAAACAACAATTCATTATTATTCAACGATAATTCAACCAAAGGTAATGATAATATATTGGAAACGCTAAAAAGAACATTCATAGCAATGGGTAGACAAGATTTATTAGAACATGTTTATCCTGGTATGAAACTTGATTATTTCCATTCTGAATTTAATTTTTGACGGAAGACACCATAAACAAACTATAAAAGAAAAAAAAACATATATTTACTATAGAAGAAAGTTAGAGCTTCAAACATTTTGCATTACGTAGGAAATAAAACCAAAACCTCTAAACATATGTAAGTTAAATAGTGTCTATTAATAGTGCCATTTAATAAAATCCATCATTTGATAATTTTGTATCTGCTCTTCGTAAGAAACGATTACAGCGTTACACGAAATTCGTACACATTTTCAAATTGAAAGCAAAAAAAAGAGAAAGTACGTCTGAATGAAACTTTTTTTTACCAAAAATTATGATTTGGAAACTTAAATTTACGATCGTTATTGTTTTTGATGTGTTGTAATAACGGTTAGATCCAATTTAAAAATCGTTAAACGTTTTTCTCATTGAAAGTAGATATCAGTTTTGTATACGAAAAACTTTTGTTTTGAAATAGAGCCACTAAGGATACATATACATCACGCTAAGCCGAAGTTCAAGTAATATGGCATTAGACAAGAATTACGAACTGCCGGTATCTCAAGAAGATCTCCGAGATGATGAGCTAAAGACTTCTAAAAATAAATTTGATTCCTATAATCTAATTGTTAGAAGATCGTCATTCATTCTATCTAAATATAAGAAAATCATCACAATAGCTTTTATAATACTGTTTTTAACTTCATGGTTGAATGATTCCAATTCCTTCGGTCACACTAAAGAAGCTGCAACATATGGTAGAAATTCACAAAATACTAATTCCTATCAATCTTTACCAAATAATATTAATGTTAATAAATCCAATTGGTGGAACCCAGTTTCTTGGTTTTGGAATCCTGAACCAAGAATTGTTATTATATTAGCTGCTAACGAAGGTGGTGGTGTATTAAGATGGAAAACCGAACAGGATTGGTCCATTGAACACTTATCAATCGAAAATAAAAAAGCTTATGCCAAAAGACATGGTTACGGTTTAACAATAAAAGATTTAACAACTTTAAAAAGATATTCCCATGAATTTAGAGAAGGCTGGCAAAAAGTTGACATTTTAAAACAAACAATGAGAGAATTTCCAAATGCTGAATGGTTTTGGTGGTTAGATTTAGAAACATTAATTATGGAACCAAGCTTATCATTAGAAGAACATATTTTCTCAAGATTAGATTCTATTGCTGATCGTACTTTAAATAGTTTCAATCCATTAAATATTAATGTTGATATTCCTTATGTTGATTATAAACATGATTTGAATCTTCTGATAACACAAGATTGCGGTGGTTTCAATTTAGGTTCGTTTTTAATAAGAAATAGTGAATGGTCAAAAGCATTATTAGATATTTGGTTTGAACCAGTCATTTATGAACAAAAGCATATGGTTTGGGAACATAAAGAACAAGATGCTTTAGAAAGTTTGTATGCATCTGAAGCTTGGGTCCGTTCCGGTGTTGCCTTTTTACCTTTGAGATCTATTAATGCATTCCCACCAGGCGCATGTTCTGAATTTAGTGATGATCCAAGGTATTTCTACAAACAAAGCGCAAAAGATTTTGTAGTCAATATGGCTGGTTGTAATTATGGTAGAGATTGTTGGGGTGAAATGAGTTATTACTTGAAATTAATGGAAAGAAGTAATGCCAAATGGTATACAAGAAACTTCTTTAAAATTTGATAATAAGATAGAAAAAATAAACTCAAAATCCATACCCTATAATTTTTTTTTTCATTTTCGAACGGTCTTGATCAAAAATATTAATTAAGAACTGCATATATACCAGTAAATATATAAAAACAAATCATATAATATAATAGATTATAATATAATTAATGTATTATAACAATTAAATAGAATACAAGAAATCTAATTATTATAAGCTAGTATATCAATCTGGATAACCACGTAGATTCAAATTAACTTACCCTCTCTTTGCGTTAACTTTTAAAATTTCTTTCAAATGAAAGTAACAAAAAAAAAAACAAAGCGTGTCGATGATTACGGAATTAAATTATTGCCTTGTATTGTTAATTTTAATAATACAACATAGAGCTAACAGCTGTAACAACGGTGTAGTATAAGAAACACATCCTACTTTGAGACAATAAGTAAATGAATAACACCAATAAATATAAATTTATTTAAATTTATTAATAAGTTTAAGAAATCTCTTTTCCGTTAAGTGAGATTAACAATTAAACACGATAATAACAGTAACATAACGTTTCCTTTTATTAATACTACCTATTTATTGAAGTTTATTTATAATAACAATAATATTGTAACAAAAAAATATTCATATCAGGAAACAAATCGATTTTAAGAGTATTAGCTTTATATTTTATTTATTATTATATTTTTAAAGATGGAATTTTTTAATGATATGGATAATTTCAATGATAATGAAGGCGATGACTTTATAAGTTTATTTGAAAATTCATCTTTACAACAACCTGGTCAGAATACAGATAATTTAATGAACGATAATAATGATTCCCCAATGTTTATGCAAAACGATTTGGATTTACAAGGTTCTCCAACTTTATCAAATGCAATGTCATTCAACAGCAATTCTGCTCAAAATGTATTATCTCCACATGATATATTAACCAGAAATTCAGCATCGGTAACATCATTGAACCAACATGCTACCTCTATGTCGCCACAACAAGTATTTTCGCCAAATTCAGCACAAAATGTCAGTTTTAGTACTAATTTCCAAAATAGTCTAAAAGGCAGAGGCAATAATAATAGCAATGAAAATATGATAGGAAGTACTTTAGATCAAAAGATATCAGCTGCTAATACTCCAGCAAGTACTTCAAGCATTGTCCCACAAAATTTGTTGGCTAATAATACGCCTACTCAATTACTACAAAATTATCAAGGTTCCGATAAAAATGAACGTATCTCAGTTGCTGCTAATAGTAATGTGAATCCAAACATGACAATGAATTCTCAATTACAACAACAACAGACACAGGTACAGGCACAAAATAACAAACATGTTAAGAGCACAAAACCTACTAAAACTGCTAAAACTACCAAAAGCACCAGAGCTCCAAAAGAATCTAAAACATCAAAATCTAATAAACAAAATAATTCCATTTCCGGAAATTCAAACGTGCAGACACCAATGAATAATATGAATAACATGGGTAATATCAATCAAGACAATTCAAGTAACATCAACATGAATAATATGTCTATGAATGGGTTAAATACAAATGATGCTAACATGAATATGGGCAATATCAATAATGGGAATAAAATGAATAATATGTCAAATATGAACATGAATAATATGGGTAACATGAGTAACATGAGTAACATAAATATGAATAATATGGGTAACATGAATTTGAATAGCATGAATATGAATATGAACAACATTGGTAACATGGGTAATAATATTAACAATATGAACAATATGAACAATATGAACAATATGAATAATGTGAATAACTTAAATAACAATATGAATAACAATATGAACAATATGAACATGAATGGGATGAACATGAATATGAACAACATGAATAATATGGGTAACATGAACAACATGAATAACATGAATAACATGACTAATATGAATAATATGAATAATATGAATAATATGAATAATATGAATAATATGAATAGTATGAATAATATGAATATGAATAATATTAACATGACCAATATGGGCAACATGAATAATTTGAGCAACATGAATAATATGAATAATATAAATGGTATGAACATGAATGGTATGAACAACATGAACATGAACATGAACGGCATGAACAATATGAACAGTATGAATTCAAATAATATGAGCATGAACACCATGGGAAGTATGGGCAATATGGATATGCCAAATATGAACATGAACAATAATAATAATGTTAACAACAATAATATGAATGTTAATATGAACATGGCAAATATGAACATGGGTAACATTAATAACATGAACATGAACAGCATGGGGAACATGAATAACCAATCGAGGAACCCTAATAATCTTCAAAGTCCAAATGATAATACCATAAAAAATGGTCTTTTAAATAATAATAATATAGCAATGCTGAGTATGATGCAGAAAAAACAATTGACAGAACAACTACAGAAAAATCAAAGACAAAGGCAAGCATCACAACAGTTAAAGAAAAATGCTCCAAAAGATGTTCAAAAACCTCGTCAACAAAAGAAAACCCAGAAACAATTACAAAAACAAATTGAATCACAAAGTAGTTCTCCAAGAAATATCAATTCAATGAATTCAAATTCCCCTTCAATGAATAGCTTAGACCCTCAAAAAGGAATGAATCATTCCAATCAAAACTCTCCAAGAACTTCTGCTTCTGGAATGCAACTGCAATCAGTTTTACAAAGCTTACCGAGTGAGCTACAGAGAAGAATTTCAACAGAAATTAACAACAAGCAATATGAACTATTTACGAAATCTGTTATTGAAAATTGTAAGAAAAGTAATATAATGTTGCAATCGATACCCGAAATTCAAGGTAAAAAGATAAATTTATTTGTATTGTACATGTTAGTCCAGAGGTTTGGAGGAGGTGATCAAGTGTCTCGTAATCAACAATGGTCTGTTATTGCTCAAAGGTTACAAATAACTGATACTGAAAAATTAGCTAGTTTATATTATCAAATACTAGTGCCTTATGAAAAATACACAGCTTCTCCAGCTGGTTTGAAAGAATCTCAAGCTAAAAAATTATTTTTACAACAATATTTGAGTGAAATTATAAAGAAAGTTCAATCATTCAATATGTTGCAACAACAAAAACAACAGCAACAAAAACAGCAACAAAATAATCAGCAACAACAACAACAACAACAATTACAACAGCAACAACAATTGCAACAACAACAACAACAATTGCAACAACAACAACAACAACAACAACAATTACAACAACAGCAAAGACAAAGAAAACAAAGTGAAATTGCAATGACACCTGGTTCTAATATGGCATTGAATAATTCAAACGCAATCCAAGTACCAACAACAGATGGCCAAACTACTGCTAAAGTTAAAAAACAAAGGAAACCTAGACAAAAGAAAAAAACCAAGAAGGAATTAGAACAGGAGAAGAAAAAGGCAGAGGAAGAACAAATTGCATTAGAGATTGCAAATGAAAAACAGCTAAAAGAGCAGTTACTAACAAGGGAGAAAGCTGAACGAACAAAAAATGTCTTAATTAAAAAACAATACGAAGAAGCCTTGGCAAAATTACCAAAAAAATATATAAGAACAGTAGCTAAGAATTATAAACCAATTTCAAGACCAGTAAGCAATTTAAATGGTGTTAATTTAGATCAAGTAGCTGATGTTGGTAATAAAATTAATTTGAATAAACCAATATTTTTATTTGTTCCAGAATTAGGCAAGGTCAATTTAAGTGCGTTAACAACAGCCTTAGAATCTCGTAATTTAGGAGAGGTGAATACCGCTTTGAATACACTATTTGTTGTTAGTTCGGATACAAATTTATCTTTATCGCTAGAAAAAAATATCGATTTATTGGATGCCTTATGTAGTCTTGGCATTAATACCATGCACTCATTAATGACAGATAAGGGTAAAGGAAGAATGTCTCAGATCAATATAGGTGTTACTGAGGAAAAATATTACAGTGTTGAAAAGGACAATATTGATGAGCCTAAATCAAAATCTAATAATAATATGAATGCAATTTTTGATGAATATGTTAAAAGCAATCCAAAGGAATCTGATATTAGGATTGTTGTGGACTCTTTAACTGGTACGGATATTGAACAATTGCCTCCTGTTTTATCACCAGCTTTGACACCGGATAATGATGATGACAGCATTGTTTTACAAAAAGCATCATCGTTAAACGATGCGCAACCATCTCAAGAACTGGGAAAAATTTCATTTTTGCCAGCTCCAATTAGATTTTTGTCAAATCAACATATGGCTGAACCAGTTGTTATTGATTATATGAATTCAACAAGAGAAATTAAAGAAGAAACTGATTCGATTTTTAGCAAAGTTAATGTAAAAGGATTTGAAGATCCGGCTTTAATGCTTTGTGATCAAATTTCTACTATTTCTATGATTTTAAGAAATATTTCATTTTCTAATATTAATGCCAAAAAGATGGTAAGAAATAATTATTTAAAAAGATATTTTTCAGATTTGATGTGGATTTTGGTGACATCCCCGTCTGCCTTTTTGCATTCAAGAAAAGCTTTTAATCTTAAAAAGGATATAGTAGCAACGTTTTCAAATATATCTCATAAGTATAAATTACAAAATACAATTGATGCTGTTTTATTTATTATGATTGTTTCCAGTTTTGGTATGTTGAAAAGAGGTGCCAAAGCTATTGGTTCAGATGCCTTAACATATACTGAATACCCATTAGATATTAGTAAGTACCATTCTTTTGGTGTCGATGCTATTGCAAAGCTTTTATCGGTAGAGTCTCCAAATAGGTTGTTATTTAAACAAGTTTTGCTAAATGATTTTCAAGATGTTAATCATACAAGAGATTTAGAGTTGACCAAAAGATTGTTAAGATTATATAATAACGGAGATAAATACAGATTGTTGAATGATATTTTTTCATATTTAATATCATCAATTCCATTTTCACAGATTGTACTGACACCTTCAATATTAGAAAGTTCATCACCAATAATTTGTCAAAGTTTAACCGCTATATTGTGTATTGTTAAATCATTTGAAAAGAAGACATTAAACAAGAATATGTATTATAAGTGGATATCAGATGATGAAAATATCTTATCCAAATTAAAACAATTAAGTGAACTAGCATCTGCTTCTAGTATTACCGTTGATCAAAGTTTAATTTATTTAAAACATATTTTTGTATCTGTTAGTTCTTCTTCGTTAGAATTGAGAAATGTTTTGCTTAGAAAATGCATAGATTACAATTCAGATAACAAAGATGAACAATTGAAAACGTATAAATCAATTTTATCTATTCCAGGTGTCCTATCAACGGAAATGAAATCTACAATGATGTTAACGAATCCGTTAATTGATGTTAATATTGTAAGTAAGGTGGTAGAAGAAGCTAATATTAGAAGAGAGATTTTAAATGAAGCTAATGTTAATTAATTTTTCATTAATTTAACACCCCAATCTTACTTTGTGTGTGTAAGTGTTTTTTTTAATTAATTAAATTAAAACACAACCTTTATGCTAATTAAGTATAATAATGTAATATTTATATTTGTCATTAAAAAATAACCTTTGTATCATTACAAGAATACTGTATAAACAAAATAGAAATCAAATTCAATACATTTTAAATTAAACATTTTATCGTCTTTAACAAACAATGAAATATTATAAAAAAAAAAGTGCAACAATTCTTTTTACTTAAATAGGAATGCCGTGAACTCAATTCCGTTCCCAAATCAGTATTTTTAAAAGACATTACGGATGTCCTTATTGCATTTTTTTTTTTTAAATCAAATAGCTGGGGAAACAATAATGATTTTTTTAATGTACACCTTCCATGGATACGGAGAAACATTCGTATGGCAAGGATAGTCTTTTTTTTTGTGTCTAAAATACATGTTTTTTATTATTTTTTTGCATTCATATCCGAATTCGGGTATTGCGTTTCCACTTACAAATAACTGATGAATATGAATCATTAATGAAAATTTTTTTTAATTTTCATATAATGACGTTATGCGCCTGAAGCTTTTATCGATTATCTACATTTTCGAGACATTACATTTTCATTGCACGAAATGTCTAAAATGTGATGTGTCATGATGCGATGTGATGATACTACTGTTCATGTTATTTTTTTGGGTTGTTTCTAGTAAGGTTTCTGTATACTTCCATTTTCTATTTTGTTTGAATGCAAGGAATTTTGAATTTGCACCAGTCACGATTCAATTGGATCTTGAAGATGAATGCAGTTCTAATGCTAAGGACCTGCGTTTCAATGTATTATTGTACGGGCCGATAAATTACCTTTTTAATAACCCTTACAGTAGTTTTTATTTAAAACACACGTGGACAGATAATGAAGAATTCAGAACTGTCTCATAATCTTCCTTTTTATACATTTTTTTTAAATTGTCTCTTCTTTTCATATTTGTCTTGTTTACTTGATAATTATCTATAAAAGGTATTTACTTCTTTTCAATGAAATCGACCCCAAATATGTTTTCGAATTACACGCACTGAGTGATAAAATTATCTGGATCACCTAGCGTTAACCGCAATGCATTCCACATAGATGAGCTAAATTTTAGTATTTTCTATGTTCTAGACCATCAATAAATCTTACCTAATAGTAATCAATAAGCTAGTTAAATAATTAATGACCACATATTAAGTTTAGCAAAACTAAGATAAATAAACGACTCTCCAAATAATATTGGATCTAAAGGGTTCAGATAAACCAACAGGAAGGAATGACATTAGTCTGCAAGCGGTAAACTTTTCCTGTTACTTTACTTTACTTTACTATATTTTATTTTAACTTAATTTAATTTATTTTATTTTAAATGCATGTCCTGTTAGAGATAAACCGCATAAAAATCAGAAATTAAAGTATTCAGTTATACAATTTTCGATAATTATTCCAATGAATCTTTGTTAATATTGCGTAAGTATTATACAACCATAGAACGGATCTCAGATCCAATTAAGTAACAAGATCTGTGTTATTAGATATCTAAAAAATTGGCCGACGTTTACGCAAATAAACAAATATTAACTTAAAAGCGACGGAAGGAGGAAATGTTTGACCATTCCATCAATTAAATTAATATTAATAAAATTAATATTAATATTAATGTAGTATGAAATAGGAAATTCTAAATTAAAATTGCTAAAAATTTCTCTCTTTGTTTGTATAGCAGGTAAGCTGGACGAATGGGGACATTTCAAAATCATTCAAATAACAATGAAAAAAAAACGCAAATTTGAAAAAATGCTACGTACAAAAAATCTTAGAGAAGAAGAAGAATGAAAGAAAGGAACGTTTTAGGTTTTTACTGAACAAAAAATATTTCAAACTATTTTTTAAATGAAAAAAAAAGACAAAAAATGTTTTTGCAAGTTATTTGTACTAGACAATTACTAATAATGTTCAATTTTTGAATGTCTTTTTTTTTCTTCGGTTGTGTCGCTTTTTCTCTCGGACATATGAATATAACTCACATTTTGTACGTTTATTTATTAGTGAAAATCTCCCATTTTGATTTTTCCTTTTTTTTCCCATCAAAATATACCACCCAAAATAAATGGCGTGGTTTTTCTGTTGAAAATGTATCGCGTTTAGAATTTGGCACACATTTAAACACCGAAAAAAAGAAATTCCAATGAAAAATAGAAATTAAATAACTTTTCATAATCAATTAGCAGATAAATTTATAATAAATAAAAGTTAAAGTTAAAGTTATTTCTTATTGCTCTATGAGTACAAAAAATGTTGAGCGTATTATAGATGTCATAATTGATGTCATATCTGTAAATATACCCAGGCGTGATAAAATATCAATGTAAGTAGTATTCAACTACATCAATTCGTGCTAATATGTCTCATTATTAACAGTCTCAACAATAAATATTACCATTTCCTTTTTTTCACACCTCGTTTGTTGGTTAAGAATATAAACTTTCTACCCTTTAAGTTAATTTAATTGTCTTTACCAATTGTAGCAGCTACAATTCATTCCAATAACAAACAAACAAACAAACAAAGTATCTAAATTTAATTCCACTCACAAAAAATTCAACCATCCTCCCGTTTTCCTTCTTAATTCAATTTTTAGGACAGTAGTAATGCCGTATCCCCATAACTAACAGCTTGTCTTTAATTTATCTTTTAAATGAAAAACAGTTTCAATTATTACCATTACTATTACCATTACCATTACTAATATTATTAGTAATAGTAATGGTCTAACAAGGAAGATCCAAGACAGGTAAAAAATTTGCATAATTCTACGTGTTGCATTAAATTGGCAGTACAGAAAAAACAACCTCCTATTTTCTTTCAATAATTCTTATCTTCGTAATTATTTTACATAATTATAATAAAAGTGGCGACAACCCACGTATTAAATTTCTTCATAAAAAAATTACAACCAAAACGGCTATATTAAAATTCAAAAGTGATTTGCGCTTGAGTTTATTGCACAAAACATCCTTATCTAATTAGAGGAAAAAATATTAGTTTGTTGAGTATATTCGATAGCTGGCTCCCACGGACTCGTCTCCAAAATAATTGAAAAGTTTAAAACATTTAAACTTCGAACGTTAGACGATTTTCAGACGATTTTCAGACAACACAAGAGAAAAGCACAAAAACCGCAACAAGTAGAAATAGATATTGTACGGATATTTTCTTGAGGGTGTCTTCATATAGGGAAATGGAAGGGTTACTTAATATGGAAACATATCCGCATGGAGAGATTTCAATGAAGAACGGTATGATTTTCTTCATCCGATAATTTTAATAGCAACTTTATATTATTGTGGAAAAGTATAAAAAATATTAGAAAAGTTGAATTTGTCAATTTCGTAGCAGCGTTTCTCTGAAGTAGGCTGAAGGAAAAAACATTAAAATTTTTTTTTGAAAACGCAATGGATACAAATAGTAAAAAAGTGTTCTTCGATTGATTACTGGAGTTGCTAACATATGCCCACAGAGAACTATTTATTCAATTTAAAAAATTAAATGAAAAATTGATTTCATGATGTTCTCAGGCTAGTGTACTGACTTAGCCAGGAAATTTAATATTTTTTTTTCGAAATCCTTTGTTTTTCTGGCTTTATATTGGGTTTTCATCTACTGTTCATTACATCTGTTTATCTGAATAAAACATTTATAATAAGTAGTAGATAAACATCGTATCGCGTTTTGTTCTACAGTTATACGGGTGGTGTTGTCCACTTTTACATAGCATTGAGAAACGTACGAACACAACGTTTGGTTTTTCGTTTTACTCTTTCAATGTTTTCCTAATGTCGTAATTATGAAGTCATGCGAAAATCGTCTGCCGGGAAGATTAACAAAGAACTGTGTAGATCTCTTTCTTTTAATTTTAATTAAAATTAATTAAAATTAGTTTTGCAAAAGTTAGTACTTTTTTCTTTATTGGGATTGTTACAGAAATAATCTTATGATTATCCAAGAAAATTAAATGAAGAAAATTGTTTAACTAAGTGTATTTTTATTATTTTTTTCGGTTATTCGTATGGATGATTTTCTTCGTTGGGGAGATCTGATCTACTTTTCTCTGCCAGATTCAATTAATTGTTTAGTATGTGGTTTCTGTTTCTGTTTTTTTTCTCTCGAGGAGAATACCTAAAGTAAACAAAAACAGAATCTAATAATAAAAAGAAAAAAAAATTTCACTGGTTGTGATTATTTTCTAATTTCAAATCTTGTTTATCCTCTAAAAGTTAACTCTTAGTCGCCGCGCTGCTATCATGACATGAAAGCTTTTTTAATTGCAAAAAAAAGAAACTTTTATTTCTTTTTTTTTGCAAAAGTGTAATATCTTTTTTGTGTTTTTTGCAAAATGTACTTTTTCTCGGAACTCGTAGCTATTATTAATGTTGTTATTAGTGGTATATTACATTTTCTTTTCAACGGGTATATGTATATGTTTATTTTTTTATTCTTTGAAACTAGTTTCTGCTTGAGTTTCTACCCAAGTCTCTGATTGTCGTTTCTTTTTATAAGATTATTTTTTCATTAAATGTATTTTTTGAAGAGTTCTGCTCATTCTATTGTTGAGAAACTACGTTATCTACTGAAAATTTAATAACAGCGATATTAATTTTTTTCGATAATATCAAGAAGCTTAATTTATTGCTATATAGTTGGAAAATACTTTTTGCAGTTTAATAAGATACATTTCATTTAATCTACTAATTTTAAAAAAAATTTATACATATATAAAGAATTTCATTTTTAATTGGTTTGATTAATTTATTTCTTTTTATCCAATTCCCATAATTTTTTAGTCTCAAGTTAATTTATTAATTAATTAATTAATTACCTAAAACTACAAAACCACTAAACATTTAAACCATAATTTAAAATTATATTGAAAAATTAACATTTATAACCCACATACTTTATTACGAAGAACAAACTCTTTTTTAACTCCATATTTCGCAAATGCTAACCGATTGTCAGATTAATAACTTTGTATTTGTCTCACAGATTGGTTCAGGTGCGTACGGTGTTGTGTTCAAAGCAATCGATATCACAACAGATAAATGTTACGCTATTAAATCAGTCATCAAACCTTCTTCTTTCAACCCAGTTAACTCTATATCGGCAACTGGTAATATGAAGAAAGGTAATGTACTATTAACACAACTTTATCATTATTTCAAGACTTTTCAAAATAAATTATTTTTACCAACAACAGATCTACAATCGATAAGAGATCTATCACAAGAACAATTACAAGCAACTATTCCACACTATAGAGAAATTGCTTTGCATCTAAAAGTTCAAGACCATGAAAATATTGTCACCATACATCAAGTTTTAGAATCCCCTTTGGCTACTTTTATAGTTATGGATTACTATCCAACTGATTTGTTCACTTCAATTGTTGAACGTCAACATTTCGCAAAAAGTGGTTTATTGATTAAAAAAGTTTATTTACAATTATGTTCTGCATTGCAACATTGTCATCAATTGGGCATATATCACTGTGATATTAAGCCTGAAAATATCTTGTTAGATGAAGATGATAATATATATTTATGTGATTTTGGTTTAGCCACTACTTCTGATCATTTAGCTCCAAACGTTTGTGTTGGTAGTTCATATTATATGGCTCCAGAAAGAGTGCTTTGTGTAAATCCAAATGATGTATTTCCAACTTCTACTGGTGATGTTTGGTCTATTGGTATTATATTAATCAATTTAGTTTGCATTAGAAATCCATGGTCAAAAGCTCATCAAAATGACGAAAGAACTTTCCATTATTTTACAAAAGATCCAACAATTTTGAAAAAAATTTTACCAATTTCTGATGAATTATACAATATACTTTCTAAAATTTTGAAAATTAACCCATACGAAAGAATAGATATAAATTCTTTAATGTATGAAGTTAGTCAAATTACAAGTTTCACAAAAGAAGGTTGGTTAAATAATGTTGCCCCATTATCCTCAGAACAATACAGAAGGTATATTTTCTCTAAAAGTAGTAACAACAGTGTACTAAGTGAAAATGAAAAAGCCACTGATCAACAATCTGGTTCTTGTTTCAACAGCCCTTTCCAAGTTGCTTCCACAAAAGCAACTGCGCATAACTTATCTACTACAAGTAAAATTGTTCCATTGATGCCAGGCGATGATGAAGACTATTACCAACATTATCCTCCGCAAGTACCAAAACCAAGTCGTACTTCAAGTCCTACATCTAACAGATCTCAAAATAGTGATAACACAACAAATGGAAATTATTTAGAAAATTCTGTTTATAACATTGGTGGTGTTAAGAGCTTAGTTACTAAATCTCCAGAACAAACGCAATACCATCCATTTTCTAACAGTTTACCATATTTGCAAATGAACTTGAGAACTGTTACAAACCAATCTGCTGATGGTTATTGGTAATAACGATATCTACCTCTTTCATTGTAAAGATTTAAATTTCCATGTTAATAATTATATTCATAAAACAAAACGATAGACGAACACTCATTTTAAAACATATATTTTGCATATATGAATCAATGACAAACATATTGATTCATCCCTTTTTTGAAGAATAAAATTAATTTATTATTTATCTAAATAATATTATATAGGAAGCTAATAATAAAAATTAATTTTTTTAAAATTTGATATATTTCATAGATATAAATTTAACAGCATTTAAATATTCATTTTATTGTTTACACTATTTACAGTAATATTTATTTATACCTTTAAAAATAGAAATGAATGAGTGCATTTATATTCACCCAAAAATTACAATTCAGATTTATTTTTATCTATCATAGAAACAACAGCATCTAAAGTTTCTTTATTGATTTCTTGAAATGTTTTATCATCTAAATACTGTATGTGACAATTTTCTTCATTATCCTTTGGTAATTCTAAATCATCAAATTGTGAATCTAGCATATTCGCTTTCATAAAATGACCCTTCCTATCCAATAATCTTTCTGATATTAATTTCTTGCTACCGTACAATATAACAAAATAATATATTGTATCTGGACAAGTATCCCTAATCAGATCTCTATATTTTTTCTTCAAACTTGAACAAGTTACAATACATAAACCTTTATGTTTACTGGCACTTTTCGAACTCTTCAAGGCAACTTCTTTCAACCAATCCCATCTGTCATCATCAGTGAGTGGATGCCCATGAGCCATCTTGTCAATGTTTGCTTGTGGATGTAAAGAATCACCTTCAATATACTCCACACCTTCAAATTCCTCTTTATTTTTCATATCATGTAATAATACTTGTGCAATTGAAGTTTTACCAGTTCCCGCAGTACCTCCTAAAACAATAACATGAGAAACCATTTTAAAATCTCCTGTTGATTTTTTATATTCTTAGTCTAGAGTTTCAGTGATTAAATATATTATTTACAAATTTAAATATATAATATATTAGCAATTGAAAGTAATGATATTTTTCTATCTTTTAATAATAGATTTATTCTGTATTCTTGTTTATATAAAACCTTATTGGAATCAATTTCCCTGTAGCAATATTTTTCATAAAAAATCCGCATTTTAAAATTCAAGATATATTTCAGTGATAATTTTCTAATTAAAAATTAAGAATTATTAACAATAATAAGTATAATATAATATATAGTTTCTAGAACTTATGCATCTATCACCAAGATATCATAATTACTAATGTTAGTGTCTCCCCCACAAAATTCAACGTTACAAGCCATAAAAAGGCATGAATAGAGCTATAATACAATAACATAAAGAAACAAAACTTAAACTGAAAATCGAAATCATACGTTCTTAGTCTAAACATGAGTCAATCTTACCATTAAAAATCAACTAAAATTATTGGTTAATCGCCAAACTAAATTTCTTATTTCATCAAAAAAAACCCAACTATGCATACAAATATGTTTCATGATGCTCTATAAATTCTACTTAACATTTGCGTGGGTGTAGAAAATACCTTGTTAAGCACACAACTGTTCTTTCAGAATAAAATTTCTTGGTATTTAAATGTTTTTCAATGGTGAAATCACGAAATTTTCAACAGGGACTGCCCCTCCCGAAGGCCGGCTTATTAACAATTTCCATTTATGAAATTGACTATGCAATACATATCAACAAACAATTTACATTTATGTATATATGTATGTCTTCATTTTATATATGTATTCGATATTATTTTCATTTATATTTACAAATCTCAGTCTATGTTTATAGATATATATCTTTTCTATGAATTATATTATCTGTTTATTAACAAGTGTGGATAATTTTTCTGCTACAATTTCAAGCAGAGGTATCTCTGCGTATCTTACCTTATAGCTTGCGTAAACCTTGTTCTGAAACGTGGTTTCTTAATTAGATTATTGGTGTATGGATTTTTTCTTAGTCTGTCCAATTTTTCAAAAATAATCATTTCAATTGTGGTTCTCAAATCTCTGGCAGTGGCAACGTCAACAAAATAGTTAGGGTATCTATTCGCTAACCAACAATATAATGTCACAATATTATATAAGGATTCGTAAAGTTCTAAATTATATTTCTCCAATGGGATATACGAGGTCTTGACATAATTGAACGGTAAATCATATGACAAAATAGTCTTTGTGTGTCTATTAACAATTGTATCACAAAAATATGCAAATGCTCTTTTAACAAGCGCTACGTCTTTGGTTGGGGCATTACTTAATCTTAACTTTTCAGAAAAAGCTATTCCTTGATTATTTTGAAATAAATGTATTGAAACTTCTTTATTACTTAAATCAGGTAATTTATATATACTGTACGAATTATTTTCTAGTTGAGCTGAAATTAATTCAAGTATATCCGATAGTAATGTATCAGGTGGTAGTAAAGTCATGTACTTGGAACAGATCTCATCGGGTGGCCAGATTGTGGCTTTTGGTAAATATTGGATTGGTGCTTCAATACCATTTCTGATTGAAGGCAATGTTTCTTGATCAAAACAAGTAATTTTACCAATTGCAGTCTTTTTAGAATCCGAAGATGGCTTGAATCTACCGGCACGACCACCTATTTGCTTGATATTAGATGAAGTCAATTCTGCAAGTTCTTTACCATTATATTTCAAATTTGTACTGAATACAATTCTGTCAATTGATAAATTCAAACCCATCCCAATTGCATCAGATGCCACAAGAACATCATATACACCTTCATTAAATAAATTTGCTTGTTGAACTCTTGTTTCTGGCGGTAATGAGCCGTAGATTACACCTACTTTTAAATTAGTTTCATTTTCGATTTGTAACTTTAAATCCAAAATACTTTTTTTTGAAAATGCAATGACACAATCACCTTTTTTTAAACTTCTGAATCCATCTTGTAAGGAAGAATTTTCAACAACTAATTCACCTAATCTTTCGTATTCATTAATTATTAAATTATCACCGGTAGATGCTACAATTTTCTTAATCAAAGGTAATACACTTTTTTCACCACATAAATGCAACTCTTTTGCTCTAACACCCAATAGAGCATTGGTCCATGCCCAACCTCTATTATCGTCCGCAAGCATTTGAATTTCATCTAACACAACCACATCATATGATTTATTAACTGATATCATTTCAATTGTACCAGATGTAATACCAGCCGGGGTACCAATTTCATTCCTGTCTTCAATAATTTCTTCACCTGTTAATAAATTACATCTTATGCCCTCTTTCTTGAAACGTCCATATACTTCTCTTGCTAAAAGACGTAAAGGACCTGCATAATAACCAGTTTTTGCTTCTTTTAGTTTGTTTAAAGCTCTATAAGTTTTCCCCGAATTCGTTGGCCCCAAATGCATTATAATATTTCTCTTTATTTTTCTTGTTTCAGGAAACCATTCAACTGGATTCATCATGTTTGATGCATTTTCCCTTTCATTTAACGAATCAAAGGAAGGCAAATACTTTACTAACACTTCTTGATTTAGTACTTCGTCAAAAGATCTTGTAATTAAGAACATCATTTGGTCTAATTCTGTTACTGCATTAATTTCTGCTTCTAATGGTTCTTTTTTTCCTGTAATAAAGGAACTCCATACTATTTTATCAAAAGTGTTAATATGTTTTATATTTGCTAATAGGTTTAATGGTGAGCAATTGATAAACATATCTGACATTCTTGGTTTATAATTAGCTATTTCATCATTTAACTTCGAATTTTTTAATTGTTTATATATATGATCTCTCAATTGTTTCCATGCCAACACTTGGTAATCAGAAAGAACCTTATTATTATAGAGTGTTTGCATAGCTGTATCTAAATTATTTTTAAAGTTTGTGTCTTTAATATATAAGCTATTTTGATCTATGTGAGTTTCGTCAAACGCAAAAATTATTGTATCTTTTTGAATCTCATTGTTTGGTAAATTATTGAACTTTAACTTTTGAGTAATCCAATTCCTTCCAGCGAATAATTTTGGTGAATATAGTTTAGTGTTTTTTTTTGTTAACCTCACATACGAAGGTTTAAAGAAACTAATCATATGTTGCAATCAAATTGGAATAGTTCCTGATATTTTATGATTTGATATAGCTAACTTCAAGTTTAATCAGTATCTTAAAAGTAACATTCTTTAATGCTATTTTTGTATGTACTTTTTCAACCAGCTGAATATATAATTTGTATGCGGTTTACGCACTTGATAAAAATGAAAAGTAGGATTAATTTAAGATACAGTTATAATATAATTCTGATACTGGTAACATATTGCATATATAAATATATTTACATTTGAATACCGTAAATTGTATATTAAAATGTTATGCTATGTATTATGCTAGTTTATAAATGTTTTTTAATATAAAAATGAATTTATATTGATGCTAGAAGAATGCGTTGTAATCTGGAGTACCACCTGCTTTTTCTACTAATTCGATTAATTTGATATCACCAATTTTATATAATAATTCCCATAAAATTGGATGAGATAAATTTTCCATTGAAATAGCTGTTGGATAGAATTGGCTTAAAAATTTATTTATTGATGATTCCATTTTTGATTTTAATTTTTTAATTTTTTTATGTTTTGAATTATTTTCAATTTGAAATTGAAATGATTTAATTAATGCAATTAACGGATCTGGTGAATCTAAATAATTTTGAAGTTGATTATTTTCTTGAGTTTCCAACCTTTCGTGAAATTGTAATAGTGTGTCAGTTACCGTTATTAGTTTTGAAAAGACTTTTTCATTTTTATTTGTGCTCATAGTGGTAAAATTATAATTTTCAAAATACCAATTGATCAAATCTACTATAAATGACTCGATGTCATTTAAATTAATATATGATTTTAAATATACAAAATCTTTAATATTTTTATAAAAAACTTCCGAGAGGTTTGTTGTAGAGTGTGTAACTGTGAAAACCTCTAATGGCTTCAAATCATCATCACTCCTCTTCACATCATCAAATACTTCATTTGATACAAAACTATGAATTGAATGTTTATTTGGAATAAAAATATTTTGGACAAAAGTTTCAAATAAAATTTTATTTTTAAAAATATTACCATTAACCAGTATATTTCGATCATCATTAATATTCAACATTTTAATATAATTTTCAATTGTAAATTTATTAACTAAATATGGTGATGGTGTTAATAATTTATTAAAATATGAGTTTAAAGATACCATTGATTGAAAAGTTTCAACACCAACATACACTGAAATCTTTTGCAATAATTCATTTGGTAGATCTGATAGTTTATAGTTTCTTTTAATGAATTTAAATTGTCTGCTCTGTGACTTATTTTTAATTATTTTGATTTTCTTAAACTTCTGTGATACAACATGATTAAAAACTGGTTTGCTATTAGATAATTTTCTTTCTCTTTTATGCCTAGTTGAGGGCACACCAACATGAATGAAACCCATACTTTGATATCAGATATATTTTCTCAAAAAATAGAAGGAAAGTCCTTCTGTAGATTGTCCATGAATGGTTTTTTATCTAAATGATATACCAAACTTAGGGTTTTACTTCATAAGCAATTCTTTATATGATTTCATTTTGGATCATTCTGGATCATCTCATCTCATCTCAAATAAAGCATTAATTTTTTTCATAATATTTGATACCCGGACACTAGACGGTAAAATTAGTCTATATTCCCGATTAGGTCACAATCAATCACAAGAGGAAAATTGTATATCGTTGTATGGTCTATAACTCTTCATTAGTTTTATCACATTTATTTTCAATGTAGACACCATCGCAGCATGGTATATCTAGAATCAAAATTTCGTGGTGACATGCAGATTAACTTATACCGGTTTTCTCACAAACTGAATCTAAAACAACAGCCTACTTCTAGAGACAGCTGTGGTTCCCGATTAGGATATCATATGACCAAAAGTTGTCATATTCTCGTCGGGGTTCTTCATATTTTTCAAATTTCTTAAGCGGGTTTTCGCACAGCTCATCGCCTGACTTTGGCGACTATTACACCCCAGCACACTTTATTCCCAAAGCGATGTAATTACCAAAACTAGACAAAAAAGAAACGAAAAAAGAAATGCACTTTTCTTTTTATTGTTGCTGCGCTTGTTTCACACTGTTTATCTCAACTAATTTGCATATTTTACAAAAAAAGAAATTATAAAGACGGCTTGAGATCTGTTACACAGAATATGTTTCGAAAGTTTGAGCATAAACTCATTGAGTAGGCTATAACTGTGTATTGTAACACATACGTGTATACTCTACCAAATTGAAGCAAATTTAAATGAAGAGTGGCTCTGTTAAGATAGAATTGTAAATTGCTTAGAGCTTGGTTGCGATTGCTTTTGTCTTGAAAAACTTAAACAAGAAAAACCTTTTCACAAACAGTTTATTCCTACCTTCATCATGACTACCTCTATATATTCATAGAGCTCATCTCGGATCTGATGGAATTCTTAATTTTACGACATTGTAACAATATTTTTTTAGCCTTTTGCTTTATATAGATATATAGATTCTTAAACAGTTATGAGGTTTGCAAATATCTTTTTAGTTTCGAATACGAATTAGTACTCCGAAATTGAAACCAGAAAACATTATTCAGAATTTATATTGACGATTTTGCAATATATATATATATATATAAATATATATCAACATCTATCAAAGCACTCTTTTCTGATATATATATTTATATATCAATATACATATAAAACTTTTTAAGTTTCTTTAATTAGTTTCTAAAATTAGCGTCTTTATTTTTTTTCTCTACCGTTTACTTTTTTTAGAACGAGTTTTGGAACTTCACCAAATTTTTTATCCACATTAGGTATACAATTTTTTAAAGGACATCTCATTGACTTCTAAAGAATATTGAGGAATATATAAAAATCACATTTCAATTTGAACATAAAAGTATATTATTCTTCATATATCAAGAGTTGAAGCTATTGCAGTCTGAGCTGATATAAATATATATATATATATTATCGGAGCTATTTTCAACCATTGATAAATAATTCAATACCATCGTTTTATCATTAAATTTATTTTACACTGTTGCTAATCATTAATAATCAAATATATCTGAAAATTTTAAAAATCTGATAAAATAGCTGACTCACCATTAATATGTCCTCTAATAGTGGTATTAATGTTTTATTGGTTGGTGACAATCCATTTTTGGTTTTCTTAGTTTCAAGATTAAAATTAGCTAAAAGAGTTAATATTTATTTTGTTAACAATTATAAGATAAATGAATACCAAATTGAATCACAAAATTATAAGAAAACAAAATTTAAGATCGAAGATCAATATAGCTCGATAGAAAGTTTGATCAAAACTTTGAATCATAAAAATTTAGACATCAAATTTGATTTAGTGTTTATTAGTTCAATAACTGAAAATTATCTTAAAAAGATATCAATTTTTTTGAAAAATATAATTAATGAAAATACTAAAATCATTACAGAATCTTCAAATTTAATTTGTTTGGAAGACGTAATTGAAAATTATCTAAATACAAAATTTCAATCACAAATTTTCACAATGATCAATGATTATGATATTCGTTGTACAAATATTTCACAATCACATATTGAATTTAAACAATTATTACATACCAATCATGTTCCAAAAATTTATCTTGGTAAATCAAATTTTCAAAAGTATACTGATAGAAATAAGAAATCATTAGAAGTCATTCAAAGATTATTGTCGAAATTATTCTCTTCAGATTCTGTAGATCTTTGTGATTTCAATAATGTTTTATTCACATCACTACAATGGAAACAATCTATGGAAAAAATTTGTTTTGAATCTTTGATGATAATTTTCGAAGAATCGGATCCATCAAATTTGCAAAATATTACATTAGCAAAACCATTAATCAATGGTTTATATTTAGAGATGCTAAGTTTGTGGAACTCTAAACTAGCTGAAAGTAACATAAAGGAACCTAATTTAATTGCATTACCAAAGTTGAATTCTTTAATATTAGAATGGGAAAATTACAATTTTAAAATTGAACCACAATTGGTCTATATTTACAATAAAAAAATTAATTTTTTAAATTATTATGATGTTTTATTATTAAATCCAATAAATAAATCATTAAAAGTATCATTAGATACTCCATTCATGAATTCTTTATATTTAAATATGCAAAAATTCAATAACATCAATACTGATACATCGCTATATTTTAAAAGAAGGAATGAATTGAATTTTGAAGAAAAACCAATAACATCTAATGAAGATATTGATAAAATGCGTATTCAAATCCAATATTTGAAGAAGATGATAGTAGAAAAAAATAATAATATTAAATTCCACACCACTAACACAACTGGTTTGAGAGAGAATATTAATTCTTTAAGATCTCAGATTAACGGTATACAGGGGGAATTAGCTGCTGTCTCCAGGTCGCAAGAGTCTTTGGCATTAAATGAAGATAAAAGAATTAATGATGCTAGTGCATCTATTTATACTGCTACAACTAATAATTCAAATTTGAGTTTTGAAATGCTGAAAGAAAAAGAATTAGAACTTAGAGAAAAAGAAATTATGTTGAAAGAACGTGAATTAGAATTAAAAAAGAAAGAGTTTAGGGAGTCGATTTATAAAAAGCACAAACATAGAAAGAGCACTGAATACTTAGGCTCAACTAGACAAAACATCCCATCCCGTCCAAAAAGTGTTTCTCATCCAATGCAATATCCAAATAATTATCATAACAATTTATCTAATCATAATATCCAAAATGGTAATCCACCTATTAATAATATGAATAATAACTATTTAACAAAGAGAACATCTTATTCAAATTATGAGCAAATAAAACAATATTCATCTAATTTCCAAAACTCGAAACCAGATATGTATCTAAACAGAAACTCAATTGTTGCGTATAATGAACCAAATCAAGGTAGTTATACACAAGTACCAATATATCCCTCTCATAAGTTTACAAATAGAAAAAATCAAGCAAATGATACTAAAGAAATCAGAAGACTTTCTACAGCAGATTTATCTGATACAAGGTATTCGATGGGACCATATAATGCCAACAAATTAGTTAAATCTGTTTCTACATCTTCGATGACAAAACAAAACAGAGAAAATAAATACCAGAATGTACCAGTTGGTCATGGTCAACATACTAGAGGCCCTTCTTCGTCAAGTGCAATGATATTAGAAGATTTTAACAATTCTATGGGTTTAGGAAGCATACATAATACTCAATCTGGAAGAGGAATGCCATCGCATCCACAGATGTCAATGGCACATTCACAACAGATGCAGAATAATGTTTATTACAATAACAGTAGAGCAAACACTCTATCGTCAACTTCCACTCCTCAAAACTATTCACAGGGTCCATACCCTAATACGAAAATGAAGAGAAGCACATTTCATGGTACAAACGATTATCCAGTTAGAAAAGATAGAGTTAATCTAGAAATATCCAACTCATCTCCACTTCATAATCGTAATTTAAATATCGAAAGTTTTACTAGTGATACTTCATCTTCTAATAATACTATGAACCATGGTGCATCTAATTCAACAGATACAACAAATACACCAATTACTAATAATTCTCAATTTTCTAATAATGCTGAATTCAAGCAACAAAACGAAAACACAATGAATGCTAATTCAAGTCAATTCACCAATTCAGACATAAAAAAGGAGGATACGAAAAAAAAGAAAAAGAAAAGATTCAGTGGGTTTTTTTCAAGAGGATAATAAATCATCGGGACTTATTAAACAATAAATTCACTGGTCTATCAATTTTGTTTAAGAAATCCTTATACTTTTCTATACCTTCGAAAAAGTACTGAAATGAAATCAACACTTCAATTGAATAAGGCTAACTCTTTTATAATTCAGAACACATAGACAATACAATACTATTTAGATATATACATTCGAATAATACAAGTAGCACAATTAATATACATAGATATATGTGTATTAATATGATTTGATCATTTAAATAAAATGAATATCTACAGTATAACATGCTGAACTATAGAGTTCTAACGTTGTGACTTTGCTTATACGATAATCATTACCCGGTATAATATTATCATGCTATACGATATAGTTTTTTCAATACTGAAAACAAATTTTTGAAATTTTTTGAAATTTTGAATTCTTGTAAGACAATGAATTTCATAAAGTGTGAAATAATGAACTAAATATTATGAATGTTAACTAATCACTTATTTTTTAATTTATTAATACAATTGATATTTGTTATTCTAGTTATATATTTTCAATTAAATTTAATCTTCTTTTTCTTCAGGTTGCTTTCTTATTTTTTAATATTTTTGTTTAAAGGCTTCAGGAACTGTAGTATCACATAAGAAAAATCAAAAATGCCAGTTGATCAAGAAAAATTAGCTAAGTTACAAAAATTATCTGCCAAGAACAAGGTTGGTGGTACCAGAAGAAAGCAAGTTAAGAAATCTGCTGGTGGTAACAAAGATGACAGCAAATTACAAGTTGAATTAGCCAAATACAAGGCTGTCACCATGGACAACGTTGCTGAAGCTAACTTCTTCAAGAACGATGGTAATGTTTTACACTTCAACAAGGTTGGTGTTCAAGTTGCTGACAAATACAACACCTCTGTATTCTACGGTTTACCACAAGAAAAGAGTTTACAAGAATTATTCCCAAACATCATCTCTCAATTAGGTTCTGATTCTATCAACGCTTTAACTCAATTAGCTTCTCAATTACAAGTTGCTGAACAAGCTAAGGCTGCTGCCGACGCTGAAAAAGGCGATGCTAAGGACGAAGCCATCCCAGAATTAGTTGAAGGTCAATCTTTTGATGCTGATGTCGAATAAATGCATTAATGTATGATAACGATAATCATGTCTATTATAAATCACATCATTTATTACTATTTCTAATTTGTATGTATAATTAATATTATATCCAAAAAAAAAAGTAATACAATTTTTTAAATCAAACTTTATATTTATAAAATTATTATATAAGTAGTGTTTTAAATTAAGTTCCTTAATACATATATCTGGAAGATTTAAAATTAAATTATTATTAATATTACATACCTCTTTGGTTATTTACTTTTTTTTTGAATTTTCTAAAACTGTTTTAGCTTGTTCTAATATTTCCTGTACACTTCCACCCATACTTAACAATCTCATTCTATTTCTTTTACAAGTTAATGTGTTTGAATGTCTCTTTAATGCGTCCTTTCTTGCGAAACCTTTACCACATTCTGTACAGATATTTGGCAATATTCTCAAATGAGTTCTTTCGTGCCTTCTTATATCAGATGATCTCTTGAATTCTAAAGAACAACCTCCACATTTATATAATTTACTTTCAGTTGGTTTCTGGATACCGACTGTATTTGCTAGACTATCTTTAATATCATTTTTAGTGTCAGATCTCGGTATTTCTGTTTTAGTTATCTTGTTGTTATTTATTTTTTTGTTACTTTTAGGATTAACTATCTGAATCCTTTCCAATAAAATTTTAATTTTTGGATCAATATCCCTAGTAGTTGTACTTATGGTAACGATAGCTTCGACAGCATTTTTATAAAATATCTCCTCCTCATTCATTTTACCAGTTGACTGTTTATTGTGTTCTTATCATTAAAAATAAATTTCAAAAACAATTTATCACAATAATAGAGATACCCTATAACCTTCAACAAAGTATATTGTGTATCTAATTACATATTATGTCTATATATGATAAAATTCAAAACTTTATTTCTTCAAATAGTATATTATCTTATGAAATCATTTCAAATTTCAGTTCAAAAAAGTTAGGCGAGGCAAGATGATTGCGATGATTAAATGTATACGGCATACTATCTGTGTTAAAAAGTACTACATCAAAAATAGAATGATTACTAAATTTCTTAAAATTTTGTTTATTGTTTATTGATACAATTATATATATATTATAATTTTAAATTACTTTCTATAAAGCATTAAAATAAGTTTTTGTTAAACTTTTACCCTTTTCATTATATGCGTCTAATTCACCTTGTAAGACGTAACCAACTGTAGCATTATTTTCATCAGCAATGTCACAGTACGATTTCGAATTATCTAAAAGACCATATTCATTTATACTATTCTCACCAAATGTCGAAATAATATTTTCAATCACTTTATGCATACCGTTAGACGAAGAAGTTGTATTTGTATTATTAATTTCTTCATTTAAATTAAATTGAAAATTTTCAGAATTATTAGTAAAATCACTATTTGTTAAAATATTGTTATTATTTAAAAAATGATTTAGATTGATTGCATGAAACATCTGTAGATTGTTTTCATTTTCCATTTGAACTTGGTTTCGATTTTGATACCCTGATGTATAGTTATTCATAGATATTTCATCTCTTCCATGTGAATTAGAAAAATTGTTTAAATTATTTAAATTAGCTGTACTTCTAATTTCATTACTATCTTCGCTATTTGAAATTGAAACATGCTTTCTAATATCACGCTGTCTTTGTATAGTTCTAATTTGTTGTCGTGTTATTTTTAATGCAATTGATCTTGTTATATCAGCAATATTTGTAATCTCATTAACTGATAACCCAGTTGCAACCGAAAATTTTTCATATATTTTTTCTCTTGAGGTAATCCGTTTCAATATATCATTTTCATCATATATATTTTCGCTACCCTTTTGCTTATTAAGTACATTGTTTTGATTATTTTTGTCTAATGATTCACCTGAATATGACATTATAATAGAACCTGTGATCAATTTTTTCAAATCATTTTTATAGTATTTTAAGTAATCAATATTATAAATAATACAAGCATTCAAAATTTTAATTAAAATGCAACTTGATTTTTTAAATCTTGTTTTGGATAATTGTACTCTATGAATTAGAATTTCTGTAAAATAAATCAAATCCTTAGGATTAACGTTTACATTACAAAATTTGAACATATTTCTATATTTAAGGTAAATTCCATTAATTAAGCTACCGATCAATATTTTATGCAAGGCTCTTTTTCGGTTCAATGATTTTTTAATAAATTTGTCATCGTTAACATTAAAAGTGATCAAACTTGTCTCAAGTTGAGAATGTTGAACATCAGTTAACATTAGGACAATATGACTTTTTTTCTATTCTTGGACTCTGATGTTTTATTGTATTTATTTTTAAAATTTTGATAATAAAACTTATTAATAGTCAATAAGTTATATTAAGATCTGAAACTCTCAAAAGCAGAGGGGAGAGAAGAAGCACTGCAGATTCTATGCTGAGTCGTGGAGTCTTGGAGACGTCTATCAAACAGAATTAAGTATTTCTCCAAGTCATTATCATCTTATACATAAATATATATCTATATCAATATATAATTATTATTATTGATAATATTATATAAGTAGTCAAATCAATTATCAATCTCAATAATTTTTCAAAATGATGGTTATGGTTATGTAGTCTCAAACAAATTTTCACTGTACATCTTAAGTATGTTAACGCTAGCCACAGCGAAAAACTTTTAGTGGCTTGAACGTTCCACGGAGAGAGAACAATGCTCAATAACAGTATATATAGAGAACATTCCGCGTGCGTTTTAGTGTCTGTACATTATTTTCACTCATGCATTAAATATGTGCTAATTTGTAGGGCATTATGACAACAAAAATTAGAATGTACGGCACGACTGTGTGTAATAATTATATTACTTACTAACCGACGAATGTGGTAATATTCCACGGTAAGTTCAGTAGCTTCCACGACGTTTCTTATTGAATAGTTAACACTTGTTAGAATTAACTGTGGAAAACTAAATAGTAAAAATAAAATGTCTGAGGAACTTACTAAAATATATGTTAATAAATCAAAATAAGAGAAAATTACGCGGCGCCCTCTGAACATACAGCAGTAAGTAGTTTGACAATATATTAATTGCTCTATTTCGTCAACTATCCGCGTGCGGGTATGTCACGGCAATTTCAAATATTGTTTTTTACATACATAACAGACAATTACCTGTATGACAAGGTAAATTTAAAAACATGCGTTCCCCCGCCACCTCAACTGCCATTCAGAAATACACGTGCAGGGTTTATTGTCTGCGCGGTGTTCGCAGATCGAGATAATCGTTCCATGAATCGGGTTTAACGAATTATCTGTTATGTCCGGCTAGGGTTAACTGTACTTTTTCCGAGCTCGTCGTTAGGGTTCCCAGGATTGCGAGTTCGCTTTGAAAGGAACTCTTATTGCCTTTTCATTAAATATGTGGTCGGGTAATTTGGTTATTTTTATATACCATAGATCTGAAATTTCGTAATTCGAAAGGTATAATACCATTTTTAAGGTAGAAAAGATGGATTAAGATTCAAATAATATTTTCTTTATATGTACCCACACATATGTATGTCAGTAGATTGGTTGCTAACTTAATCGAATATCTTAAAAGTACCACCACCTTCAACACAATTATCAATTGCTTTCATCAATGTTGAAAAACAGGTTGAATAGTTCATGGATAGTTAATAAACTTTTTTATTCAAAACCTTCACATAGCTATCAAAAGACTTTGTTGTTACCAAAGACAAAATTTGCAAATAGATCAAATTTAAATGAAATTAAATTAAGAATTTTAAAACAAAGTTCAGATGATATCTACATTAATCAATACAAGGCATTCATTGAAAAAATTCAGTCTATTGAAGATTATAATGATAAATTGAATTTTATCAATGAAAAATTATTTATATTACAAGATGGTCCACCTTATGCTAACGGTGATCTTCATTTTGGTCATGCGTTAAATAAAATATTAAAAGATATCATACTAAGGTATCAATTATCACACAAAGATAAGTTTGTTTTCTTTAGACCAGGTTGGGATTGCCATGGTTTACCGATTGAATTAAAAGCAGTAACAAATTTAAATGTTGATGATTATGAAAATATTTCACCTATAAAAATAAGATCAAAGGCAAGAAAGTTAGCTACAAGCACAATCAAAAGACAGACAGAACAGTTTAAAAATTTTGCGATTTTAGCAAATTGGGAAGATAAGTACATAACAATGGATAATAATTATGAAATTGATCAATTAAAAATTTTCAAAAAATTTTTTCAAAATGGTTATATTAAAAGACAAAAGAAGCCAGTTTATTGGGGTACAGAAACTAGAACCGCATTGGCAGAAGGTGAATTAGAATATAATGAAAAACATTTATCAAAATCAGTTTATGTTAAATTTGATTTAGTACCAGAATCAATTTCGATTTTAAATAAAAAATTGAACTTAAATTTAAATTCATTGAAATGCTTAATTTGGACCACCACACCTTGGACTTTATTCTCAAACAGAGCTATATGTTATAATGAAAATATTCAATATTCAATTATTAGATTAAATGATGATTCAAGTGATTATATTCTAGTTGCTTCGAATTTAATCGATAGCATAATTAAGAACTATACACATGTTGCCGACTTAAATGGTGAACTTCTAAGTTGTATATCTTACTACAATAATTTACTAAAAGATAATACTCCAAGACCATTTTTACATGCAACTCATGTATCAGACACAGCAGGTACTGGTTTGGTACACACAGCACCAGGTCACGGTCACGATGATTATTTTGTTGGTATTTCTAATGGCTTGGAAATATATTCACCTGTAGATCATAAAGGGAATTATATACTTGAAGAGATGCCACAACATTTGTCAAAATTATTATCCGTTGAAAAGAGAAATGCCACAGACAATAAAGATACACTGGTAGGTAAAAACGTTTTGAATGATAATACAACAGAAGATATAGTTTTATATTTAAAAGAGTTATCTATGCTCTATAAAGTTGAGGATTACACTCACTCATATCCATATGATTGGAGATCAAAGAAACCTGTTATTATACGTTCAACAACTCAGTGGTTTGCCGATTTAACTAATGTTAAACCAAATGCTATTAACTCTATGAATGAAGTTAGTTTTTATCCAAAACGTGGTAAAACAAGATTAAATTCGTTCATAGCTAGCAGAAATGAATGGTGTATTTCAAGGCAAAGATATTGGGGTGTCCCTATTCCAGCATTTTATAAAAGATCCGATCCATCCCAAGCATTAATGACGGAACAAACAATAGATCATGCGATAGAAATTATGAAATTGAAAGGTACAGATTGTTGGTTTTCAAACTCAGAAGAATTGTCAATGAAGGATTGGTTACCAGAATCATATAGTGCAGTCGCTGACGAATATGAAAGAGGTAAAGATACAATGGATGTTTGGTTTGATAGTGGAACAGCATGGTCCGATACAGTAAAATTTTATAAAAACATTTTAGGTGTCAAGAGCAAGGATATCCCCGAGCCATTGGCTGATGTTTACCTTGAAGGTTCTGATCAACACAGAGGTTGGTTCCAGAGTTCATTATTAACCAAGATTGGCAGCACTGACAATTTGAAGTCTCCATTTAAAAGTTTAGTTACACACGGTTTCACATTAGACGAAAATGGAGTCAAGATGTCAAAATCAATTGGAAATACTATTGCTCCAGCCTCAATAATTGAAGGTGATAAAACCAAAGGGCTGCCTGCATTAGGTATAGATGGTTTGAGATATTTGGTAGCGCAATCTGATTATACAAATGATATAGTAGCAGGTCCTGTCGTTATGAAGCACGTATCTGAAGCCATTAAGAAATTAAGACTCTCATTTAAGTTTATTTTAGGTAACATTAGTCAAGGTCCGATTGATTTAGTCCCTTTTAATAATCTTCGTCGTGTTGATAAATATATGTTATATTCTTTAAAAGTATTGTTAACAACAACAGACAAACAGTACAACGAATTTAACTTTTCGAAAGTTTTGACATCAGTCCAATATCATTTGAATAATTATTTATCTGCATTTTATTTCGATATTAGTAAAGATTCATTATATTCGGATACTTTATTATCTTTGAAGAGGAAGCAAATACAAACAGTTCTAATCTACGTCTTAGAAACCTATAAGCATGTTTTATTTCCTATCATTCCAGTAATGGTGCAAGAAGTCATAAATAATTTTCCAATAGGATTATCAAAATCTTATAGAAGTGAACAAATATTGGAAACTATACAATCATCTGTTAATCATATAAATAATTTCAATTCCTTCAAGGAGATTGAACTAAACTTATTACACGAATACCAAAATCAATACAAAAAATTAGAAGGTAGTGATATCACTAAACCAACACAGACATCTGTAAATATTTATTCTGCCGTCGAATTAGAACATTTTCCATTTAATTCCGATGAATTGAATGATTTATTTCAAACATCTGAAGTAAATATTCTAAAAGTTGATAGTGACAAGTTCAAATCCCTCACTACCGAAATATTACCTGGGTTTAAACAATTAAAACTTCAGGTAATTAAAAGTATATTACATAAATGTCCAAGATGCTGGAAATTAAATTCCACAAAAGATAATAGTTTATGTGGTAGGTGTGAAAATTCATTATCATAATTAAATAACCTATATTTATATTCCCCTGTATACTCAAATCATTCAAGTACGTATGATATAAAAGAATCATCAATTGCATTATTGTTTTACCTTAATGCTGCAAAAAATGGATTCAATGTAAATAAATCATGTAATTATAATAAATTGTTAATGTTCTCATATTTTCAATTGTTACCATCATTAATATCATATATTTTAACCTACTATTATAAAATGACATTTATAATAGTAATTTTCCAATTTTGAAATAATTTGACATCGTAATTAAAATTCGGTTGATGTATGAAATTTTGCTCGAATTTTTAAAAGAGATCAAGAAAGCTAATGATTAAAAAATTAATTAGATAAAACCATTTAAGTAATATATCAACCTTACTATTAAAATCAATTATTAGTAAAGGGATTAGGAAAATTAATTGTGCAACAATTAATATACTCTGTCAAAATCAATTTTCCATTTGAAACAAATTTTGATCTATATCAAAATTTATTTTAGTTAAACAATATCTAATTACACCAATAATTATTATAAGAAACGATAATTTGATACTAGGGAACTTAAACATCTGAGTGAATTAAAAGGATACTATTATAGTCAAAATATTTTATTTCACTATTATTTTAGCTTTGAATTTTATTCTCAATTGAATTGAATCATTTAAATTATAACTCACTTTTATGTGTAATCCCTATAACTCATCACAGCAGAATCAACAGCAATCTCAACAGCAGCAAATGGCTTCAAACAATAAACAACCATATATATATTCTCAATTCAATAATCGAAGTGGTGGAATGAATCAGAATCAATATGCGCAAAATCAACATAGGCAACAGAATACTACTAATGTAATGCAATCAAATAGTAGTGGAATAAATAGTAAGCAATCGATGTTAATGGCTAACAATGATGTATTTACTATTGGACCATATAAATCAAGAAAGGACAAAGAAAGAATTTCTGTAGTTCAAAAATACGAAGTAATAGGGTATATTGCAGCTGGTACATATGGTAAAGTTTACAAAGTTAAGAGACGTCCAAACTTTAATGACACCAATAAAGATATTACCTCTAATTCAGATAATGCGTCAATTATTTCTATTAGTAGTAATTCATCTAACGGTATGAACAGTGAAATCAGCAGGAATAATTCGAAAACGAACCTTACTGAGCAGCAAACAGATAATGAAAAACAAAAAGACAGTACCTTATTAAGCAATAATAACAATGCGCAATCAAATACAACAAATGCTGATCTTATGGATATAGACACAGAAGCATCATCTTTTAATGCGAAATCAGGAAGTTTTTATAATGAAAAAGCTGCTAAAGTTAAAAAATCAATACAGACATCTGCTAAAAAAGTACAACGTCCTATATACTTCGCAATAAAAAAATTTAAAACTGAAAGGGAAGGGTTTGAACAACTGCATTATACAGGTATATCACAGTCAGCATGCCGTGAAATGTCTTTATGTAGAGAACTTTCAAATAATCATTTAACGAAGTTGATAGAAATTTTCATGGAAAAGAAAAGCATATATTTAATATATGAATATGCAGAGCATGACTTGCTTCAGATTATTCATTTCCATTCACATCCTGAAAAGAGAATGATACCTCAGCGCATGACTAGATCTATAATGTGGCAAATTTTAGATGGTGTGTCATATTTACATCAAAATTGGATCCTTCATAGAGATTTAAAACCAGCCAATATAATGGTTACTTTGGGAGGTGTAGTGAAGGTTGGTGATTTAGGTTTAGCGAGAAAATTTCATAATATGGTTCAAACGTTATACACAGTTGACAAAGTTGTAGTTACTATTTGGTATCGAGCACCAGAATTAATATTAGGATCCAGGCATTACACACCAGCGATTGATTTATGGGCTGTTGGTTGCATTTTTGCAGAGTTGATAGGTTTGCAACCGATATTTAAAGGTGAAGAAGCAAAAATGGATTCTAAAAAAACCGTACCATTCCAAGCAAATCAATTACAAAAAATTATGGAAATTTTAGGAACACCGTCATTAAAGTTGTGGCCAAATATTGAAAGATACCCAGAATTTGAACAATTAGCTAAGTTTCCAAAATACAATGATACATTACCGGTATGGTATCATTCTACTGGTGGTAAAGATAAGAATGCATTAAATTTGTTATATAATTTATTAAAATACGACCCACTTACAAGAATAGATGCATTACAAGCACTAGATCATGATTATTTCACGGCAGGAGACTATCCAGTTTGTGAAAGTATTTTTGATGGTTTGAATTACAAATATCCAGCCAGAAGAATTCATACAAATGATAATGACATAATTAATATTAGTAGTAGTAGAATAAGAGGGAATACTCAACAGCCTAATCAATCTAATAATGCATCTGTAAATACATTAGGAGGTTTAGGAGTTAATCGTAGGATTCTAGCAGCTGCAGCTGCAGCTGCCGCTGCTGTTTCCAACAACGGATCAAATGGTCAGTCATCTTCAAGGAAGTCAGAACCATATCGCAAAAGAAGAAAGTAGTCAAATACATATATTTATAAAATTACATATTTTTTTCATTTATTCAAACATTGCATAGACACAGATAGATTTATTTAACCTTTTAAAAATCAAATATCACTCCTTGAGAAAATATTTTAAGTAGACAAGAATTGTATTTATTTCATTAACTGTTTATTAAGACTATGATCAATCACCATGGAAGGTTTGCCATGCTTGAATTTCGCGTAAAAACCTCTCAACATATACAAATCTTGAAATAATAAAAAACAATAATAAAAGAGAATCGACAAATACAGATATAAAATTTAACATTGGAACGCAGTTAATACAGATTAAAGAATTCGATAAAACTGTGTTTCAATTTAATTTAATGCTGGTATTAGGAAAAGAATTTTAGATTTTATTTAAAATAATTAAAAATGAGAACAAAATTGAAGGATACATACATACCAAATGTTGAAGCAACGATTATTTTCAAAAAACTAAATAAATTACCAATAGAAGTTCTTAGTGAATTGATATTATTGTGGCTTAAAAAATTTGGTTCATCCAGCAGAAAATCATATGAAGAAATTTCTATTTCATTGGATCTATTGATACAGACAAAAGCAAAAAGAAGGATTCTTGTAAACAAAATACTATTTGAATACTGGCCAAAGGGATTGAATCTTTTCCAAATAGCCGAACTGGACAGCTATATTTTAGTTCATAAGGAAAATAGTAGTAAATGGATTTCCTCAGTTGCTTGGAAGTCTATCAACGAAAAATTCATAATACACATTGATCCAGATGAGTTCGTATCCAAAGTAGAAAAAGAACTATCTAAGTTTTATTTTTCTAGCATTTATACATTTAAGTACCCAGGTTTACCACTACTAGTTTGTAGAATTCAATTATATGATTTGAATAATTCTTTTTTAAAATCTTTACCAGAGTCGAGTAATGACAAATTAAGTGATATTTCAAATGTTTCCGTTGACATAAACCATGCCTTTAGTAAAGAATTAGTATCAAGACGACCTTATTATGTTGCTTTTCCTGAAAATTCTCCAATAATAATACATACACCTGATACAGATACTTATGCACAAATGATACTTCAAAGCATACAGAGATCTGTTTCAGACAGGGAAACCATAATATTCAAAGATAACAAAGATCCACCTGTTAAATCTCTTCGATCAATGCATATTTTGAAAGGTATTTCAAGAGATAGCAATTCATTGGGCCCGTGGTCCGTCTATGCTAATGCCACATTTGATCTATCTCCATTGAACAAAATCAATGAACATATATCAGTGAAAGGTAAAAGAACGATAATAGATGTAGATAATACGGAAAATGGAAAATACGACGATGTTAAAAAAATAAAATATGATAACAATTTTCGAAAATTTAAAGGTGATACCAATTTTCATAAAATTAATTTTAATGACAAGGCAAATTACTATAAATCATTAGTACCGATTGAAAAAGTTTCATATAATTTAAAAAATACTTTGGCTGATGCAAATAATGAAATATCAATAACATTTAAGTTACGTGGAAACGATATATTTGGTGGATTACATCAACTATCCGATGAAGGATATTTAGATGTTGCAAAAGTCCCAGGTTGGCTTGCAGGTGAAAATGGTATTTCTTCAGGAATAATTCAAAATGGGGAATTTATTAAAAATACAAGATCAAAAGGTGGTCTTCTTTAATATATATACATATATTTACATAGAATAATTATGCGATCGCAAGAAGATCGTTAGCATTTAAGCAGGCATTTTTTCTCAAAGTTATTAATAAATATTGAATAGAAATGAGATCATCTACAAATATATTTTATACAGAACTGTTTAATTTACATTACCAATGGTTCTTGCAAAAGGGTTCGATATACAGTTTCAGAACTTTCTGATTGTTTTGTTTAATTTTATTAAATAGATTGATACACGTTAAAGGTTCTCTAATGACTCCAAACGTTTAATTTAACATTTGTCTATATTATTTCTATGAAAAAAAAACATAATCTACAGCAGTTTCTGGCGAAAGTGATAAAAATTTCAATTACGAAAATTTGAAATTTTATTTTTTTTTGCAATTTCGAACATGTTCAGAAACAAAATAAATTCGAGAAACTTAGAACTTGAAATCAAAATAACTTTGATCTATAGATTATAACTTATATACATGTATAACAATATTATAATCTTGAAATCCATTGTAACCTTCTTTATTGATAGCATATTTAAATAATATTTGTTACAAAGGTGTTGAATCATTGTTTGAAAGAGATCAAGAAATATCTGTTGCCAAGTGGTTCCGTATCAACTTAGGTGGTTTGTTTGACTTAACTAAAAATAGATTTCTTCCCATTACACTAAAATAATACAATATGAATTTTAATCTTTTGTTTTATCGTCTGAAGAGGGTCCCATTTGCCTCTTTCATATTTCCAGTAATTTCAATCTTTCTAATATATATGATTTTTTTTGCTAATAATATTTCCATACTAGGTATAGATCAATCAGCTATTAAAAATCATAAATGGGCTCATGAAATTGAAGGTACATGGTATTTTCCATTTTCAAGAAAATTTAAAATGCCAAAGTATTCTTATAAGAAAAAATCGAACTGGTTATCGAATGATTTTGTTGAGGATATTATTCCAGAAGGTCATATTGCTCATTATGATTTAAATAAATTACATTCTACAAAAGATGCCATGGCCCAAAATGAACATGTATTAATAGCTACTCCAATGCAAACTTTCCATGATAAGTATTGGAAAAATTTATTAGATATGACTTATCCACGTTCTTTATTGGAATTGGGTTTCATTATTCCAAGAACACCAACAGGCGATGAAGCTTTAAAAAAATTAGAAGCAGCTGTTAAAAAAGTTCAATTAGGTAAGAAAGAAGATAGGTTTGCTAAAATCACTATTTTAAGACAAGATTCTCAAAGTTTTGATAAATTAGATGAAAAGGACAGACATTCTTTAGCTGTTCAAAAGGAAAGACGTGCATCCATGGCTTTAGCAAGAAATGAATTACTATTTTCCACTATTGGCCCAACTACTTCATGGATTTTATGGTTAGATGCAGATATCGTTGAAACACCTTCTACAGTAATTCAAGATATGACTGCTCATAATAAACCAGTATTAGCTGCCAATGTTTACCAAAGATTTTTCGATAAAGAAAAGTCTGAAGCTGCAATTAGACCTTATGATTTTAATAACTGGGCTGAAAGTGAAAAGGGTTTAGAAATTGCTAAGAAGATGAACGACGACGAAATTATTGTAGAAGGTTATGCTGAAATCGCTACTTATAGACCGCTAATGGCTCACTTCTATGATAAAAACGGTAAAACTGATTCATTGATGGCATTAGATGGTGTTGGCGGTGGCTGTACTTTAGTTAAAGCCGAGGTTCATAGAGATGGTGCTATGTTTCCAAATTTCCCATTCTACAATTTAATTGAAACAGAAGGTTTTGCTAAAATGGCTAAGAGATTGAATTATGAAATTTATGGATTACCTAATTATTTAGTTTACCATATTGAAGAATAAATTCAATACGAATAATTAAAAATAATCATTAGAATAACTTATTTGTATATTAAATATATTCATAATGAAGCATGTGTGGATTTTAAATGAACACTAGTATTGTTTTAAAAATAATAATAGATGTATTCGAGGTAGTACCAAGGGTATTATTTAAAATTATATACAATATATATAGTGACATATTATAAAATTCCTAATAAATACAAACATATGAATAAATATTTTTTTCTTATTTTGTAATTTCTTTTTGTTTAACTGATAACAGGTTGGGTTGAATGGATTATATATCATTATGATGATAATTGTCAATATAATTTGATATTTTAATACCTTCTTCTACAAGAGGGTCATGTTTTACATCTTTGATAAGTTCGGTGACTTTTTCCAAATCTAAATTCATAACATTCTTTAAATAAGCACCAACTTCTGTATTTTCATGATTTCCTTGTAAGTTATCTAAAATATCATACCAAAGATGTTTTTTGTTTGAGTATGCATAAATATTAACATCAACAGCTGAATGGCCATGAGTACTCCAACCTACATGAGCTCTCCTTGAGACCATATCATTTAATTTAAAATGAATACTTTGAAAATCATCAGCATAAGAGATAATTTCATCAATATCTTCATCTGTATAATCCTTAATGTTTAATTGATTTTCTAAAATTTCTTTCTTGATAAAATCAATCTTTGATTTTAATAACTGATTTGAATTAACGGTTGATGGCAAAGAGGAATAATATTTTGAAATTTCTTGAGCTAAAAATTCACCAGATTTTTTAGCATTGTCTAATATTTCAGGATACCATAAATATTCAATAACGTCTTTTTCATTTTGTCTAGCAGCAACTAAACCACCAGTTTCATGATCTGAAGTGGAAATTATGACTGTATCAGTATCAATGGAGTTAGCATATTCGATGACAGCTTTGAAAGCTTCATCAAAAGCTAATACTTCTCTGACTTGAGCAGCAGGATCGTTATTATGACCCGCATGATCAATTCTTGAACCTTCAATCATTAAGAAAAACCCTTCATCGGAATTCTTTGTGGCTTCATGCAAAGCATTGATTGCAACCATTGCTTCTTCTTTGATAGATGGGTAAACATTTGAATCTCTGTCAATTTCGAATGGGATATTATCATCTGCTAATAAACACAATAAAGGTAAAGAGACATTTTTGCCGTTTTCTAATTTATCAAAGGACTGTTTATCACCAACATATTGCCAACCATTTTCAATAGATTCCTTGATAAGGTTTCTTCCATCTAATCTGGTTCCTCGAGTAATATTAAATTCAGGTTCCTCTCCTGTATAGAAATGTGTTCTACCACCACCAATCATTAAATCTACCATTGGACCCAATGTATAATGACCTAGTTGTTGCAATGCGATTTGATCCTCTTGAGATCTTAGATTGACATGAGAACTGAATGAAGCAGGGGTGGCGTCAGTGATTCTTGTTGTGACGACTAAACCCGTCATGTACCCATTTAATTTTGCACTTTCCAAAATTGTACCGCAAGGTTTTTGATTAGGGAATATTCCTATAGCTCCATTATAACTTTTAACATTACAGGCAAAAGCAGTTGCACCTGCGGCGGAATCTGTTACTAACGAGTCACTAGATCTTGTTCTTGAAGATCCAATCAAATGTTTGTCCAAGATCAAAGTATCATTATAAGGTAAATCGTGAATATACTGTCTGTATGATCTTGCTAATGATAAAGAAGTTGGACCCATACCATCAGTTACGAAAAAAATAACATTTTTCTTATTTTTATGATGATGTTTTTTTATGATATCAAAATTAAAAGCTTCTGGTAATATTATTTGAATTAAAATGATTAAAAAAATTAAATTTAGTAAACCTGTTAATAAAATAGTCCTTTTCTTCTTCGAAAACTTTTTATTTGAGGTTGTTGGTAATGTACCGTAGTTTGTATCTCTTAACATGGTGAGACTAAGAATATATGATTGTTGGTATCTTTGCGAATGATAAAGATATGATAACTAGGAGCCAAACTAAATAATATTGCTATCCTTATATATTTATATTTTGATAATTTTTGCGTAAACTGTTACTCGGATCTGTAAGCACAAAAATTTTATTTTCATTATACCCGTTATGTACTAAAATTGAAAAAATATCTGATAATATGTTTTAACTGGCAGGGACTTCCCTGCATGATCATGCATAAAATGTATATATGTGTATATGTAAATAAATAAAGTTACGACATGTTGTCATTCATTTCTCTCTGGAACTTCTTGGTTTATAGACTGTTGTATTTAATAAATTCTTTTTGAACTCTATACATTTCTGTTTTATTTCGTCATCAGTTAGTTTTGAATTATTCAACGACTGCTTATACTCCTCAACTTTCAAATAAATTTCTCTTTTATTTGAATGGTTGATAATGGAAATGTGCTTCTTCTTGGCAGTACTGTTGTTACTTATGCTTTGATTCTTTCTGTTTGTATAATTTTTATTGTTAGTTTTTTTGTTAGCTAACGAGCCTTGTATGTGGCCAGAAGTGGAAGAGCCCTTTGCGGATTTCAACCCGATCCCGTTATAGCCCATCTTTGTATAAATGTATTTGCTTTATGAGTACTGTGTTGGGTGTCGATGCAGTTGTATAGGCAGCTGTGAACTGTAAAAATAACCATTAAATACATCTGCAAACGCATTATAACAAGTACATTTACATGTACCTGTTATAGTAACGGCCATGAACAATATTGACAAGCGTATGCCAACTCCGGGTAATACCCAGCGCCCCACACACGCGCATACCAGCGTCCGGGACAAACCAGGGTAAGCGTGACAAGTAATACCCGTTCCACTGCACCAAAATTCCGCCTGTTTCCAGCCTATGCCGATACCGACGCCGTCATGGCAGTGACGAAAGGTCGAGTGCTGCTCTTCCCAGTGTTACCACCTCGACCACCACCGCAATTACCCTGCTTACGGCGATTAAGCTGTTTGCATTTCTTGTTTCTCCGTGGGTCGTGGGTCCAAGCGCTGGAAGGTCGGGCGGGTAACCCACTCTGCGAAAGCTCTCGCTTCGCTGCCCCGGCCCAGCGACCTGTTCGGTTTCGCCTTTCTTTTGGGCCGGATCGGGTCTGGTCTGCGTGTGGGCAGAACGGTGCTGACAGATTTGTGAGAGGGTCCGGAATGGGGACGAAAACTGGGTACGGTGGACTGAACTGAAAAGAAGCAACAGAGCAACTTTGTTTTCGTTTTTCTTGCGCTTTTTCTTGCGTTTTTTCTGTTTGGCTGGTAGCGTTCGAGTTTGTTGCTTGGAATGTATCGAGTCGATTCGTAAACAATTTCATTTCGAAAAAAATTTATATGCAGTGAATTATGTTATGGTAATGCTGTCTTAATGAAATTTTGTTCAATAAATTTTCACCAGCGTAATGAACAACTAATAGATTATTTTCTATAACGAATTTGTTGTTACAGTGCTAGCTTCACTTCCTTACCTGCTAAGTTACTTAAACACTAGATATTAGAAGCGTTTTAATATCATATATATATAAAGGTGGATAAACACAAAATTACTCAAACAACCTGTACACACACCCCATACACCATGAGACTAGTGTTTAGTAGAAGGGTGATAAGATTTGTATCTTTTGCTTTCCTTTCCTTTATTTTGCTGGTGCTGTTGCTTTCAAATACTTCTTCGTTAAATGATTCGGATAGCATTCTAAGTAACTTCCAATTGCCGGACATGTCGCAATATATTTTCCAAGCTGATAAACCACAGTTAGGCTCTTCGAATTCAACAGACTCCTATGGTAGTGAAACAAGCAAAAATAAATTAGAAGAGTTGAGAGCAGAATTGAATGATAAAGACTCTCTAATTAATCAGAGGCTAAGAAGAGAACAAGAATTCAGGTTTTTGGAATCGCAAAACATCGAATCATTCAATGATTTGATTCTTAATAATTTGAATGATTTCAAAGTTAATCCAAATTTGAAGGGTTTCAACGATCAAGATATTTTATTACAAAATGAAATCAGTGAAAAACAGAAAGAAAACGATAAAAAAAAATTAGAAAAAGCTATTCAAGAACAAAAATTATCAATTGAAAAGCCAGGTAAGGATGCATTGATGAAATATTTAGGCGTCTCATTTGCAAACATTGGTAAAAAACCAAAAGCTTGTTACTTATTTGTAATTCATCAGCATTCTAAATTTCAAAAAATTGAACAAATTATTCAATCAATTAAAGAAATAGAGAATAAATTTAACAATAAATTTAATTACCCTTACGTTTTCATAACAGAAAATGAGTTCAGTCAAGAAGATAAAGATTTGATTAATGAAGAAATTAAATCTGATGTCGATGTTCATTTCGGTATTATCCCACAAGACAAATTGGAATATCCTGTTTGGATTGATCAAAATAAAGCCGCTGCCGGTAGATCCAAATTACACAGTATTCCGTTTGGTTCTTCTGAATCCTATAAATTCATGCAAAGATATTTGGCTGGTTTCCTATGGCAACATGAATTGTTAGCTAATTTCGATTGGTATTGGAGAATCGAACCAAATATTAGCTTACATTGTGATATGCAATATGATATCTTTAGATGGATGCAAGATACTAATTCTGTTTACTCTTTTATTTACTCCACTAAAACAGAAGCAGATGCTGTTCCGGGTATTTGGAAATCTGTTAAAAAATTTTTGAAGGATAAACCAGATCAAGTTGTTAAAAATAATATTGAAAAATTTGCTTGGAAGAAAAATGGTCAAGAATATAACTTATGTTATTTCATTTCCACTTTAGAATTAGGTAATTTGAATTATTGGAGATCTCCAACTTACAAAGCTTACTTCGATTTTCTGGATCATGAAGGTGGTATATTTTACGAAAGATGGACTGATGACGTCATTAGAACCATTGCTTTAAATTACCATGTTGATAAAGCAAAGATTCATTTCTTCCAAGAAATCGCCTTATCTTATGATGGTAAGACAAACTGTCCAATCGATAACTTTATTTGGAAAGATAATAATTGTAATTGTGATCAAGGTGATGATTTTACGTTTATTACCAACTCTTGTACCGCTAGATATTATGATGAAAGAAAAATCAAGAAACCTGATGGATGGGATAGTCGTTAAACGACAATTATAAAATAGCCGATGTATATTAGAATATTTAATTTGCCTAACATTATTTTGTTGCAAATTATAATGGTAAAAAATTTAACAGATTACAAATTATTTTTCATAGCATTTATCTGTTTTATGAACTGTTAAACTTGTAAGAAATTATAATTGGTTAATAAGGCATATTTTTCACGATAACTTTGCAGATATTGCATAAATATTAAATAGGATATAAAAATTAGTTTATAAAAATTATAAAATATCTAAACAACTTTTTACGTAATGTCTTTAAAAATTCATTAAAAATATGATGAAATTTTGTCTTCCACCCAATTCCAGAAAACTACATCAGTACCGTTTTTAAGAGCTGCTGCAACATCTGTCCTTGGTTCATGAACTTCATCAAATGGAACAGTATACGCACCTTGGTCATTGGTAGTTAATGAAGGGGATAAAGCAGCAAATAATTCGGAATAAGCACCATAAATAGTTTTATATTCCAAACCCTTTGTTAATACACGAATGTACCATGGATAATCCCTAGTCAATTCGGATTGTAGAAGACCTGGGAAACACGACAAGGAGACGCATCCAATCTTGTCCACTATATTTTTATTTATAGTAGCCCATGCTTTAGCTTGGTATATTGAAGCTGTTTTGCTGTTCCCATAAAGGGTTGCAGCAGATGGTCTGTTCTGTGGAGAGGTATTTTCATAAGCTGGATCTTCCCAATAAACTCCATAATTTTCAACACTGAAATTGTGAGCACCTGAACTCAACCAAACAATTCTCTTCAATTTATCATCATCTTTCAAAAATAAAGGATCTAAGAAATGTTGTAGAAGTTGAGGGCCCATCACATTCGTAGCAAACATTAATTCATAACCGAGCTTGGAATTAGCAGTAGTATCTGCACTTATCACACCAGCATTATGAATAATAATACTTAAAGGTTTTGAGCCAATAGCAGTGGTGATTTTTTCAGCAACTGGTTTAATTGTATCAAAATCAGCTAAATCGAGTCCTCCAACGACAGTAATTGAACCTTGAGAATCTTGAACTTCTTCTAAAACCCTATTCTTGGCATTTTCACCTTTTGATTCGGTTCTAACTACAGCGATAACATTACAATTCTTAGAATATAATAATTGCATGGTATAAAAACCAATACCAACGTTGCACCCTGTCACGACGGCAGTTTTACCAGTTAAATCTGGATAATCTTCTGGTAGAAACTTTGGTTTATTTGGAAAAAATCCATAAAAGTTTTCTTTCATTGTTTGTAATCTACTGACAGGAGGAGCAGGTTCTGTGGGTTGAAAAAGTTTAACTGACATTGTATAACAAAATATAATATTTCTTGTTTTAAGGGGTTTTGATGTATAATTTTTTGTTTTCTCTTATTAAATGAATTCTTTTGAAATTTCAATTCTTTTAGATGAAAAATGTAAATAGTCTCTATTTATATGATTTTATTTAAAAGCAGTTTTTTTTATAAAGATTCAATTGAATTATGCAATAACGTTTTATTTCAATATCATAACTAAACAATTGACATTACCTATATTTTTCACTTCTGCTGTATTGAAATTTACAGTTTTGTCATATCGGCTCTTCGAGAGAAAAATGTACATAATATTTTCGGTTGTTAAATTGAAAATATCAAATTCTAAATGAAAAAGTTTTAATTTTTATGTAACTGAATTTTCAAAAGAATGTGAAAATTGTGGTTAGATGAGATGAGGTTATAACAACTCAATGCCATGCTTTAATTATTTTAAATATTTTTTATTCTGTATTTCTTATCAACTTCTTATCTATATATTTTATTGTGTAAATTTTAGAAAAGTAGTCAAGGCACTCATTTAAAACAAGGTATAGTATATACATTATCGATTGAAATAAAAATTCTAAAATGTCAAAATTACCAAAATATGTACCAGGTATCAATGATCCAATTTTACCACCACAATTGTCTGAGTTTAAGGATAAGACGCCAGATGAGGTCTTAGAAGAATTAAATAGAATGCCATTTTTTATGACAAAATTAGATGATACTGACGGTGATGGTGGCTCTAATGTAAAATTAGATGCATTAAAAGCATTGGCTAATGAAGGTGAACCTCATGAAATAGCTGAAAATTTCAAAAACCAAGGTAATGATTTATATAAAGCAAAACAATACATTCATGCAAGAGCTTTGTATGAAAAAGGTATTGCTGTTAAATGTGATGACTCAAAAATTAATGAATTACTTCACTCAAATAAAGCAGCTTGTGAATTAGAATTAAAAAATTATAGACGTTGTATCAATGATTGTAAAACATCTTTGACATATAATCCATTGAATATTAAATGTTATTTTCGTATGGCTAAGGCATTTTTTCAATTAGAAAAATACGAAGAAGCAAAAGAATCTGTAAATTTTGGTTTGGCCTTAGATTCTAGTAACAGTTCATTAATAAATTTATTGAGAACCATAACTAAGAAAGAAGAAGATGTAACAGCATATAAATTAAAATTAGAGAAACTAAGACAAGAAAAAGAAGGTAAAGCAATTATTTTAGAAAACGCTATCAATTTAAGACATATAAAAAATATTGAAACAGATGCTGCACCAGATCTATTGAAGGAGGCAAAAATATCTTTAGAAGATCCACTAGATTATGAATCACAGTTGATTTTTCCAACTATCGCTATGTTCCCAACCACAGATGAATTTGATTTTGTTGCAGCTGTAAGTGAACTAACCACAGTCGGAGAATTAGTAGAATTATTAATGGATAGACCTCAAGATTGGTTTGAAATAGAAGGACATAAGAATTTTACTAGCAAAAAGCTAGTCGCATACATGGAAACTTTGGCTGGTGGTTTAGTCAAAGTTGGTAAAAAGTTATCCTTCCATGATATTTTTAAAATGGAATCTCCAAAAGTTCCAATGTTTGACAGTGCTGCAAAGCTATATTTGGTTCCTAAGTCTGAAAGTGAAGCTTGGTTAAGCAAATGGGATAAAGCTGCTGCAATTGAAAAAAGGATATAATAAGTACATGATCTTTAGATTATAGATAAAATAGATATATAGTTAAAAATTATAAAATATTACTTATTAATGAAAAAAATTAAACTATCATAAAAATAACAACTAATATCATTCAAAGTAACATGTTGTTAACTTTCATTTGTTTCTAGGTGGTAGCGATTGTCCGGGTTTAAATTTATTTAGTCTTGAATTATGAAATATTTCATCCATATATAATGGCGGAAATGGGCCAAACATTTGGTTGGTATTCCAAGTTTCTTGTATTTTTAATTGCTCTTTTATTTTGGGGCTTTCAGCCCATGATGCCAAAATTTTATTATCTTCAGAATCTGAATCTGAAAATATTTCAGGTATAGAAGTATCAGCCATGCTTGTTGTTTGATTTGGACTATATTTTGATGAAGCTCCAATTTTGTTTCTGAAATCCTTCGTATGCAAATCTTGTAATACATTGTTAGTAAAATTGTTAATACTCTCACCTTGTTGAACATGTGAGGAGGTCTTAGAAACGTTTTTATGAGATTTGTGACCAATAGTTTTTGTAGCTAAATGTTTTGATTCTTCATATTTATTTTGTAACTTTGAATCTTTAATTTGAGATAATCTTTTCAATGCATTTCCTGCTTTTGATTTTGATGATACTGAATTTCCAGTGTTGGCATTTGAATCTATTGAGGACAAAAGCTTAAAACCTGTCAGTCTGTCATTTTTTTTCATTATGTCTGATTTTACTATACTTTTTCTAGCTGATGGTGATATTTTATTGGATGATATGCTCGAAATAACATTATTTCTTAATGGTGAATTTGAGTTTTTATGTATCTTCGAGCGTAATGGAGATATTGAAATCTTTTTGCTACTGATTGATGTTCTTCTCATAGTTCTATAAGGAATATTAGATGGACTTGCATTTTTTGGCCTTTGGTGAAGTGTGGTGGTTGTCCTTAATGGTGAAGTATTTTGATTCCTTCTTAATATATCATAGCTATTTCCCATGGCATTGTTTAAAGTTTTTGAGGATTGTAAAAGTTGTTCGTTTCTATTATATTTTGGTATCAAGGATCTTCTGCCATTTGTGTTAATATTTTGTTTCGATTCTGTAATGATTGACTCTTCTTTTGTAGAAAAAATGTTTTTCAGAGCCGCTTCCATTGTCTCATCAATGGTTTCCCTCTTATGAGGACGAAATGAAGTACGCCTAATTGGAGATCCTTTCAAATCTATGGCAGATGATGAGGGCTTATTGTTTTTAATTGAGATTTTATTTTCGAAAGATTTAGTTGGTAAACTGGCCAGTCTGTCGAAAACATTTTTTGATGGTGTGTTGGATTTAGATTTACTCACATTATATGAGTTTACTGGTGATTTCATTATGCCAGGGCTAGTATTATGGGTATTTGAATTATTTATTGTACTAGAAGATTTGGATACTCTTTGTATTTGTTTATTAGAATTCATCATGATCAGATCTTCTGACGTATTGTTTCTACCAGTAGGTATGAGCAACGATTTCCTTGCTCCATTGTCAACACTTTTCCAAATAGAATTATTCTTGTTTTCAAATTTTGAAGAATATGTAGGAACAATTAATGGATCTTTATCGGGCAATGGTACAAACATATTGGATCTTCTTTTTGCTATATCATGTCTTCTTTTATTTTCAACTATTTTTGCTTTTGAAATATTAGCAGAATTTGAAACATTACTTATGGCTGAAGAACTCTTTGCTTGTAAATCAGAAGTATCCATTAAACTTTTTGATTCAGCTAAAATGGTATTTTGAAGATTATTAGATGCGCTTGATGGCTGTTCTGTTAATTTTGATTCTGATGAAACTGTATTTAATAATTTATCAACCTTGTAAGGTGACCATGGTGAAGATTTCTCTTTTTGTACTGACTCTGTTCTTATAGTTGTATTTGTTTCTGAATGTTCAAGTCTATTTGATTTTTGAATATTTAATATGTTCACAGTATTCGTTGATTCTGGAGTTATATGTTGTTCATTAATTAAATTTGTTGATTGGGGTTCATAGCTAATAGTCGGTATGTATTCACCATTTCTTATTTCATTCGATTCGTTATTTTTATAGTTTAATTCATTAGTAAAGTTTGATTCATTATTTGTGAGTATATTCTTTTTATCGGCATCTATTGAAACCGTCTTCTCTGGACTTATCAATGAAGTTGAATATTTAGAATTATCAAATGAACTGGATAATACACCGAAATTGTTATTCAACCATTCTTTTTCTTTACTTAATAAAGTATTGATGTTATTTTGATCTGTTAGTATTACATTATTTAATGCATTTAATGATTCGATTATAGATCTTGTTGAACCAGGAAGAACTTGTGTCTTTTTTTTTGCTGCATTGATTATCCAATCCATTTATAACACTTGTATTTATTTCTTATTGATGATAAATTGTTATGCTATATTTAATAACTTGAATAGTATTTATTATCTATATAAATTCGAATAGAGAAAGTGATTCCGTGCAGTTGTTGTAATTGAGTTATTTAGGTGTATAATAATAGGCTAACATAGACTAATATATTCACTTAGTATCAAGTATCATTATTTAAGAATTGTTATTATTACTTTATTTAAATCATTTATGGGTAAATATTTAATTATTTAAAAAACTTAAAATTAGTATTCTTTCTAGCCCTAAATCTATAGTTTATATTAACTATGAATCCGATTGTTGAATATTTTATTCATCAAATAACCCTAACCACAAAATAAAAAAAAATATAATCAAAAAATCTTTTTTGAATTCTGGACTTTTGTACGGAACCTTCAGTAATTTTTTCAAAAACATTTCGTTCCTTCTCATCAGTATTTCGCGTCAAGTGTGCATGAACATAAACAATTGAACCCTAATCAGAAAAACAAACCCTAAACCTTTAATTGGGCATAAAACTTAATTAATATGACACATTATAAATTACTCTACTTATTGAACATCACCGAGTTTGTCTCAAATCACTAATCAAATAAGTTTCTTAATAATATTTCACTAAATTACCAATACTCTATATGGATCTTTATAATTTTCTTTGAAGATAATAATTTCAATCATCTTTGTAAGCGGAATTAATGTCATAATTTGATATATCAATATCAATTTTTGAATCATTATCAACATCACCTGATTCTGGACAACTGACAAATATTTTATTTTGTGTATCGATATTATTTGATCTTGCAAACTCCAGTAAACTTTGATAATTCCCTGTACTATTTCTTCTTATTTGATCCTGTGTATTTAACATAATATCATTATTTAGGAACCGCTGTTTTCGTATTGGCTCTTCAAAGTTACTGTTAAAGGATTTGTTATCAGAATCACTACTCTTTGTTGTGTTGATGAAATTACCAAAACTGTGTATTTCTTGGGATGCCAGAGAATTATAAATTTTAAATGAAATTGGCTGCTGTTGTCTTCTATGAATACTCCTCCTTCTATCATTTAAAATGAATTGTTTTTCATTTCCGTTTCCATTTATGCCTTCATTCCCATATTTGCTTTGACTAGTAGTGCTATTCCGGATATCATTAGCGGTTGGATCATCAAAGTGTTTCGGAGTCATTGGAGAATTCCTTGAAATTGGAGAACTTGGAAAGCTAAATTGCCCGACACTTTGTCTTTCATCGTCACTCAAAGTGTAAGCAGAAGACGGTCTTCTTGGAGGGGTATACATAATGAATAGTTTTTGGTGTGCTTGATTGATATTTAATCAAAAACCAAAAATTAACCAAGTTTAAAATTTAAATGATCTGGCATTGATATATATGTGTGTGTTTATATATATATGTGTGTGTGTATACGTAATAGGGTCAAGAGAGAAATTTTAGGTGCCTACACAGTATGCAACAAGAAGAAAAAGGGTAATTTACTTAACTATAATAAATTTATTTCAAATAGTTAACTTTTCAAAAACCCTCTTTTTTATCATTGACAATATAATATTTTTTTCGTCCAAGTTGAAAAATGAGTAGTCTTTAGAAAAAAACTGAATAATTATGACGGCATGGTGTTGCAACCACTCAGTACCTCAAAACCAAATTCGTAATGTAAGTGTTCTCCACCAATACGTTGCGAATTTTTCAATAAGTAATTGAACTCACCGTTTCCGAAAACGCTTGTGGCAGAAGTTTTAACTCACCGTAGGTGGGACAAAATAAAAAGAAAATGAACTCGATGAAATATTATGGGAAGAAGGTCATAGCGATGAGCACGTTACTGTTTGGGTTAAAAGATACGTCAAAAAGAAAGAAGTGTTGGAAAAGACACTTGCTGGAAGATAACTTGTAAATTAAGTTGCTTATATAGTTTTCTTGAAAACTTAATACAATACAATTGAAGAAATTTCTAAACCCAGTATGTACATGTGTAATGTGTATATGCAAATATGAATGCGGTTAAAACTACCAGCAAAAAGTTCAATAATTTGTATGGTACAATTTTGGAATAACTACACTGCAATTGCTTGATTATGGCGAATTCTAATTTTTTTGCTTGGTTACTTACAAATAAAGTTTACTTTGTGCGCCTGTTTGTTCCTAATTCTTGTGTTTTTATTTTGCTTCGCTTTGTCAGTTTTTTGGTTTTTCGTTTTTTGTATGCTTGGTTTTTTTTATTTCTTATGTATACGATGGAAATATTATGTATTTCGGCAAGAATTGATGTCAATTTTTCTGAGAATTGTCACTTTGCTTGATCCAGATGTGATTTATACTCTTTTCAATTGAAAGAATGTTTTAGTATTTAATATTTTACTAACGAAATTGTCTTGATTCTTATATTATTATTGTAACTTATTAATAATATTTACTTTTGTCATATTTTTGAAACTCTTGGGTACTATTTTTACTGGGCTAATTGGTATCTCATTTGATGAGAAAAGTATTCTGTGTTTTTTCTTTATGAGTTATCAAGGTACTATCGATGCCAGGGACTTGACGTTGTTAAATATTTTAATATGTAATTATATATAAGAGATGCATTTAAATTTATTTCGTTTCGATTTTTGAAAACATAATTAAATAATAAATCCCACCCCAAACCAAAAAAAAAATAAATTATATACTATAACACCGATTCCCTATTCAATTAGGTTTTCTATTCTTCTCTTTTTTCTTTATTCTAATTGTTATTGCCAATTTTTTTTATTATATGAAATATTAATTCATTAAGTCACTCATTTACTATTTTATTTTACAAGAACTACATCAAGTCACTCATTTATCCATTTATTCGTTTATTTATTCGTTTTTTATTTTTATTGAAACGTTATCACAATTATATTTTATTTTTTATTTTCATTTTAATTTACTATGTTCAGTGCAAATCAAAACTCAAAAAAAAGAAGTTATGAATCCAATTTATTTGATTATTCGAATAAAAGAAGAAATTCAAATGATTCTAATAATAATTTAACTATTAAAATTAATAATCAATTATTAACACCTGAATCTTCACCGATTAAATCAAATGATCGTTTGGAAAATCAATTTGCAAAATTAAATTTATTGCAAAATTTAATCAATAATAATACTCATCAAATTTTTGAAATACCTGAGATCGTTGAAAATATTTTGAAATTTATTGATATTCAAGATGAAGTCGAAAACAAAAAAAAATTATTATTAGTTAAAAACCAACCACAATCTTATAAATCATGTTTAACACTTTATAAAGATGAAATTAAAGCAAAAACAGTTTGGAATCATTTACAAATTCAAAAAAAATCAATTAAACAATCAAATAATTTGAAAAATTGTTTAGTTGTAAATAAATTATGGTATAACTTAAGTTTACCAATTTTTACAAAAAATATTATAATTGAAAATGAATTGAGTTTTAGAAAATTCATAGTTGGTTTAAACAACAAAATTAAACCAAAATCGTTAATTATTAAAAATATACAATCTGATATTGGTTATTCCTCTTTTTTGTTAAATTCAAATTTAGACTTATCAGAATTAACACATTTAGAAATTAAATTATGTAAGAATTTCTTACCACCAGTACAATGGTTCAAAAGTTTGAAAAATTTGGAAAGTTTATCATTTCCTGGCAATCAAAAATTAAATGATAAATATTTAATGGAAATCATGTTAAATGATGAATTAAAACATTTAAAAACTTTAGATTTAAGAGCTTGTGAAAATGTAACAGATGCAAGTATTGTATATGTTGCAACAAAATGTCCAGAACTTACTTCTTGTAATTTGGGAAGACATAAATTTTCAGAAAATATCACAGGTGTTTCAGTTGCAGCTTTAGCACAAAATACGAAAATTGAAACTTTAGGTCTAACAGGTTGTCATATTAATGATGCTGCAATTTGGGAACTGGCAATTTCTCGTGGTACAACCATAAAAAGATTATCTTTAAATAATTGTAAATCATTGACAAATATAAGTTTAAAGATAATTGCAAACTATACCTATTTTCCACATCTCTCTGTATTAGAAATCAAAAATGTAACAAATTTTACAGAACTTAAAAATTTAGTAATTTATAAAAATTGGAAAAAATCAAGTAGACAACCATTTTTGTTAGAAACTTGTGAGTTTTTAAAAAAAAAAATAATCAAAGAAGAATCAAAATTAATGAGAACTAAATCATTAACTGTCATACGGGATATGACAGAATGGGTTAACGAAGTCTCGGAAGATAAATAGTAAAATATTATTCACTTTAAAAGTATCTAACGTCTAAAAAACAAACATCACAAGAAAAACGACCACGATAATTTACAATTGTTTATTTATACCTAAACTATTAAATATAAAAAAAGTATATAAATAAATATTGCTAATTATAATAGCATTGCATTTAATTAATAGTAAATTGATAATTTTTGACTATTTACTTGTTCCTGGCGAAGTAGATTTAAATGCCCATAGTGTCAAATAAAATTTCGGAAATTAAAAATTCAAAGTAAAACTTCAAAAAAACCTTCAAAAATCATTAAATTTTAAACTGTAAAAAGTAGATTAAAGAAGCTGTTAAAAATTTAGTCAATTGAACATTACTGTTTCGATTGAAAGTGTTTTAATAGTGTTGTCATTTTTTATTTTAATTTTTAACCTTTATAAAAAACAAATACTCACAATAATTTAATTAAAAAATGGCTTTATCATTTGTAAGTCAATTAGAAGCTGTTAGTAAGCAAAGTAAATGTGTTAACATTTTACTATGGTCTTTATTCTGTTTTGGTGTATTAAAATCAACAACATTAGTTTTAAGATTTTTTTCTTGTATTTTCGATTTATTTGTTTTACCACCGGTTGATTATAAGAAATATGGTGCCAAGAATGGTAATTATTGTGTTGTTACAGGTGCCAGTGATGGTATTGGTAAGGAATATGCAGCTCAAATGGCAAAACGTGGTTTCAACTTAGTTTTGATTTCCAGAACTTTATCAAAGTTAGAAGCAATTAAAAAAGAATTTACTGAAAAATATAATGTTAAAATTGAAATTTTGGCTATTGATGTTTCCAAAGATTCCAAAGAAAATTATAATCAAATTAGAGAAATTTGTGAAAAGTTACCTATTTCTGTTTTAATAAATAATGTTGGTCAATCCCATTCAATTCCAGTTCCTTTCTTAGAAACAGAAGAAAAGGAAATGAGAGATATTATTACCATTAACAACACTGCTACTTTAATGATAACCCAAATAATTGCTCCAATTATTGATAAAACTGTTAACAATTCCAACAAAAAATTACGTGGTTTAATTTTAACTATGGGTTCATTTGGTGGTTTAATTCCGACTCCTCTATTAGCTACTTACAGTGGTTCCAAAGCTTTCTTACAAAGTTGGTCAAATGCGTTAGCTGGTGAATTGAGTGAGAGAAATATTGATGTTCAATTAGTCGTCTCATACTTAGTCACAAGTGCCATGTCTAAGATTAGACGCTCGAGTGCTTTAGTCCCAAATGAAAAATCATTTGTTGCTTCTACTTTAAAGAATGTTGGTAGACGTTGTGGTGCGCAAGAAAGATACGCTACTATTACCCCATACTGGTCTCATGCTTTATATGAATTTATTATTGATGAAACTTTCGGTGTTTACTCGAAGATTGTAAACACAATTAATTTTTCTTTCCATAAGTCCATTAGAATCAGAGCTTTAAGAAAAGCAGCTAGAGAAGCCAAAAAGAATTAGATTTAAAAAGTACATCCCAATCAATTCAATTTTATATTCTCTTAACATACAATCTAAATAACCTATATATAAGCAGTTGAAGTAGTAATTATAATAAAACACTTTATTAACTTCGAAACTGTAAAATATTGTTTTTGTCCTAGTTTACCTCTATATACTTTTACCCTTCTTTAAACATCCTTCTTTTTGTTTTCTGTATTCTCCTCTATAAATCCTGAGCCTATGAAAACTCAAAAATACATAATCTGAAAAACAACGAGAAAGATCAAAAATTATTACAATAATACAGTATTGCAATAATAGATTTGTTAAGAATATGAGAACTGTATCTTTTATTAAGATTTGTAGTATCAATTGACATATCAACCAAACTTATTTACACTTAATTTGGTCAGAAATATTTAAAGCACTTAAAAGTGAGCCATTTGAAAGTAATAACACACAAAACAAGAAAATTTATTATTTAAAAAATTTTCTTTTATAATAAGCATAACATAGGCAATAATAGGAATTAATATAAATTTTATTAAATATTAGGAATGAGTGGTGAATTAGTGAATTATAAAAGATTAGAAAAGGTTGGAGAAGGTACATACGGTGTTGTTTATAAAGCATTAGATCTTCGTCATGGTCAAAGAATTGTTGCCCTAAAGAAGATTCGTTTAGAAAGTGAAGACGAAGGTGTCCCAAGTACGGCTATCAGAGAAATCTCGTTATTAAAAGAATTGAAAGATGACAATATTGTTAGATTATATGATATTCTTCATTCTGATGCTCATAAGTTATATTTAGTCTTGGAATTTTTAGATCTGGATTTAAAAAGGTATATGGAAGGTGTACCTAAGGATCAATCTTTAGGTGATAACATTATTAAAAAATTTATGATGCAACTTTGTAAAGGTATTGCATACTGCCATGCCCACAGAATTTTACATAGAGATTTAAAACCACAGAATCTTTTGATTAATAAAGACGGTAATTTGAAATTAGGTGATTTTGGTTTAGCAAGAGCGTTTGGTGTTCCATTAAGAGCCTATACACACGAAATTGTTACATTGTGGTATAGGTCTCCAGAAGTCTTACTTGGTGGTAAACAATACAGCACAGGTGTTGATATATGGTCAATTGGTTGTATATTCGCCGAAATGTGTAATAGAAAGCCACTATTTAGTGGTGATAGTGAAATTGATCAAATCTTCAAGATTTTTAGAATATTAGGTACACCAAACGAAACAATCTGGCCAGATATCGTATATTTACCGGACTTCAAATCAACGTTTCCAAAATGGCATAGAAAAGATTTGGCACAAATAGTTCCATCTCTGGATTCTAATGGTGTCGATTTATTAGATAAGTTATTGGCTTATGACCCAATCAATAGAATAAGTGCTAAAAGAGCATGCATACATCCATATTTCCAAGATTCAAATTAATGTTTTTTGATTTAGCTTAATCATAGCGATAGTTACCCCATACAATTTAGAAAAGCAAAGATATATAGATAAATAAATATATATATATATATATTTGAAAAAATACCACAAAATAATTTAGGTATGTCATATTTATTTTTGTTGTTCGCCAGCTGCGCCATGGTGAGACTGGCACAATACCAGAATTGATGTGTATACATACAATAAATGAAAACTTGGCCGAGATACTTAGTATGTTCATCTGCAAGTAATGGCAATTGCAAACAAACTCTGGTTTACGCACTTGTCGCCACTTTCATGGTGGCCAGCTATTCCACAAATACATATTTCACTTCTCATTTCATTTCTTATTTGTTTGGCGTTTCCACTTTGGCGTTTCCACTTTGGCGTTTATTTTGTTTTTTAAGTTTTCGTGTTCGCCAGAAATGTCGATGTTCTTGGTAATACCGCCAGCAAACAAACACGTGCACCAAGAAAAATGGCTTTGTGTATTACATTAGTACCCAAATTGAGGTTGCTTGTGCAATTGTTTCTCGGTTAAAAATAAAAATAGTTTTTGCTGTTAATAAATGCCGCTACCAGGGGGAAGCCCTCGGAAGAAATAAAAGTTTCTTGCTGATGGGTAACAATCCGGGTGCAAAATAGCAAATGTAATTGTGTGATGCTTTTTCTTCTTATTTCAAAGAGCTGCTTTCTTCCGGGCGTTGTCTGCGATGTTTCCGTTTTTGTCTTTTGCGAAGACCGTATCGGCACAGCGACACAAAGGGATTCTCAGACAACATTCGTAGCACACCCAGTAAGTTTCATGAAATTGGAATAATTGTGTTTGATGGAGCTGCCTGTGCCTCATGCAGTACAATCCTCTCACCGCATGTATTTTCCTCTGTGAGTACTTGGTGTGTAACTAATTTAGTGCACGGGTTTATCATCGGCGAATACTGATTAAGTTTTGCTACGAATAATTAGTCCACATTGATTATTGTCTGATCACAAGAATGGTATATTGTAGCGTAAGGTTTTTCTACATTACGGTGTTCTGCAGTTCTTATAAGATTACGGAGGTACACTGAACTGAAATTGAAATTTCGAACACAGATTAATTGATATTTTATTTTATTTCATTTTGCAATAATTTATTTTATCTTATTTCATCATACTTTTTTATATGTTCATATATATATATATATTGAAAAATTTCAATGGTGGTTATTACTATTGTATCACTTATTAGTTTGGAGTAAGTTATATAAACACTACCAAATCAGAATTTAGTACTCCACGGCCGCCGCATACTCACCATCTCGTTAAGATTCCAAGCATTTTTTAAAAAACACTATTTGATATTGGCACTTTGAAATATTCTTTTTTATTATTTGAAAAATAACCGTGAGTGTGTCTACTGATTACTGAATTAAAGTTACTTTGACTTCCATCTCATATCACATTTTCCTGTCATTCGATTTCTCATAAAGATAAACTCATATTCCAGATTTTGAAATTATAATTTTTCAAGATGAGAAAAGAATTGAAGATTTTTATGTATGCCAACATTTTTTTATTTTTGTTGGCTATATACGTCACTTTTGATTTGTTGACCATGGCTGTTGATGACACATTGACCGATGCCATAACAGAATACGAAATCAATCATCCAGTAACAAACGTTGAGGATCAATTGATTCCGAAAATTATCCATCAAACTTATAAAACTGAAAATATTCCCGAACATTGGAAAGAAGGTCAAAGCAAATGTAAATATTTACATCCTGACTATGAATATATGTTTTGGACTGATGCTAATGCATTGGAGTTTATGGAAAAAAATTATCCTTGGTTTTTAGATAGCTTTAAAGCCTATAAATATCCAATCGAAAGAGCTGATGTCATCAGATATTTCATTTTGGATTATTATGGTGGTATTTACATTGATTTAGACGATGCTTGTGAAAGAAAATTAGATCCACTATTACAATTCCCAGCGTTTGTAAGAAAGACTTCTCCAACTGGTATATCGAATGATGTCATGGGTTCAAAACCTCATCACCCATTTTTCATCAAATTACAAAAAAATTTAGATAAATATAATAGAAATATTCACATTCCATATTTTACAATTTTAGCGTCAACAGGTCCACTTTTTGTAAGTTTAATTTGGAAACAATATAAAAGATGGGGCGTTACACCTGGTGATGAAATTAGAATTTTACAACCAGAATTTTATAAAATGCACTCTTACTCGTTTTTTTCAATTACAAAGGGTTCATCATGGCACACCGAAGATGCTTCCTTTATTAAATCTTTAGCATCTCATATTTTAGCTTGTGTTGTGGCAGGTTTCGTGTTTGCTTTTTCCATGTTATATTTAGAATACTGTTTTTATTCTTGGTTATGCTCAAGAAACGACAAATCAACTACAAAGACAAGATCTTATTTGTCGTTTAAATTTTTAATGTTGCCAATTCATAAATTATTAGGTATATTCTACAGTTTTAGAAAAGATGAATTTCAAATGACAGATAATATAAGGTTACAAACATTACCAAAAGATAATAAGTACGCTGATTCATCAAAGAGAGCAACAAATATTAAAAAGAAAAGAAAAGACTCAAATGTCTCATATATGCATATAATCAATGATCTAGAAAGTAATCTAGAAACAGTTTAAACCTGTTTATGTAAAATAAAATATCAATATATAAGTTATCATTCATGTCCTCAGAAAATTTAATGAACATTTTAAATAAATTTATGATTTTTACAATTGGCTTTTACTTATTAAAAATTTAATCTTAATTTTTTTTAAACCATTCCCAAAACTTAAAAATTTAAACAAATATTAAAAATAATACATTTTTTTTATATTTTTAGATTAAACGAATATATACGAGATTTAAAGTTGTAAAAAAAGATATATCTCTATATATTAAATACAAAATTACACGCTGCTATAATACACTTTCTAAGACAAAGCAGCAGAGGAACCAGAAATAGCTAACCATTTGTCAACAGTTTCTTGAGTTAATGAGTCACCGAAGTCGTCAGAAACTTCAACAATGTGAGCAGTTTGGTCGTCACTGTTAAAAATAACAGCAGCCTTTAAGGAAGAAGATGTTGGTCTAGCAAAGTAATCTTGAGAACCACCACCACCGGTAGAAGTACCATCGTTACCTTGACCATCGTGAATGTGAGAAATTAATTTATCAGAACCAGCAGATAAGATTTCGAATAAATCAAATTCACCACAACCAGTACTCCAACAAGAACATGAAGCATCACCGTATTGTAGAGTACGTGGAATCTTAGCGTTTAATAACCAGATAGCTGGCATGTCTTGATTATAAGCAGAACCATCAGTGTCACTTGGCATGGTGAATTCGAAAACAAAAATCTTGTCACCACCACCAAAACCGTGATAAGCTGGAATACCATCTCTGTAGTAACCACAGTCGTTACCGCTACATTCATCACCTGAAAAGATAATAAATTCGTTACCAGAAGAGATAGTAACGTCGCCTAGAACTTGGGAAGTGGAAGAACCAGAGACACCGTCAGAGGCAGCGAAAGAGATAGAGTTACCGAAACAGGAAGACCAGACACCAGAATCAGTGACACCACCTTGGTGGTTCATGAAAGTAATGTTAGTAGCAGAACCTGGAACGTAATAAGAACCTCTTGTCCAAGCTCCAGAAGAGGAGGAGGCGGCTGAAGAGGAGGAAGCAGCAGCAGATGATGAAGTAGAAGAGGAGGAAATGGAAGAAGAAGAGGAAATAACAGTAGATTGAACTGAAGATGATTTGGAGGAAGTGGAAGAGGTGATGGCAGCAGTGGTAGAGTCAACTACTTGTTGAGCTGGGGAAGTGCTTTCAGCACTGCTGACAATGGTGTTAACTTTAGTGTAAGAAGTGGCATCGGTGGCAGAAGCAGTAACGTAGTTACCGTTGGCATCAACAAAAACAGTAGAAGTGACTTCAACCCACTCGACAACAACATCTCTCTTGTGACGGTGGCTAACTGGAGCACAGTCAGCTTCAACAACAGCTCTTTTTTTTAAAGAAGCGCTAGAGTTTGGATAATAAACACCAAATTGAGATAACTTGATTGGACCTCTGAAGTGAACAGATAATTCTTCGTTTAATGGAGATAAACTACCACTGAAAGAAATGGATTCTTGACTACATTGACAGGAAGTTTCGTCCATGTTGGTTACATCTTTGTAAGTACCAGAATAACCGACGTTGGAGTAGATGACAGCATCGGTCTTGGCACAGTAGTAGTTACCATCAACGTAACTACAATCAGCACTAGCCAAACCAGCAGCTGACAAGGCAGCTAATGATACGGTAGATAATTTCATTGTTGTTTTAGGATCTTTTAGTAGAAAAATGAATGACTTAAGTTGGATTAAATTTGCTTTTCGTTGAATTTAAACTTTAAATAAGAGAATATTTAGAAAATAGATTAAGAAATGAATATTACGAAAAAAATCTTGTTCAAAAATATAGAAAAGTTATAACAAAGAATAAAATGGCTAAATCAACTTATTATTATATAATGCATTGATAGATAATTGTAAGATAAATATTTATAGAACTATAAACATATTGAATTTTAACCCTGTGTAAGAAATTTATATTTCAGCTCAGAAAAACGTTTAAAAATAATTTTTTTCTGTTTAGTAGTCTAACATGAAATAATATTATTTCCTATTTTGAATAAACAATAACAGCAAACCTGAACTAGTATGTTGTAGATAAAACATAAATGATGAAAACTTCTAACTTGATTTTTCACAGAAAATACATTGTGTATCAAGGCTAACAATTTTACTGAAAGTTGTAAAAACGTACATGAAATTTCGTAGATTATAAAGTATTGATTTATTTCTTTTTTTATAGAAATATATACATTTGTACTCTAAGTTCTTACATGTTAAAAAATCTATCAAGATTAAATTAATCGAATCAGCACCAATAATAAGGATTGTTGAAAATGGTACCACAATTTCTTAAACCATTTTTTGTTGTTAGAGAGTCTCGAAAAAATAAATTGATATTTTTTATTTTTGGTACTTTATGGTTAGAAACTAAAGTACAAAAATTATTTTCTTCAAAAAGTTATTAAATTCTCGTTTGTATTTTACCTAAATAGGAAATAAAAATTGGTATCTCGAAAAAAAATGCCAAAAATAAAAAATTCGGAATTATCCAAAAAACTGTGGATATGCTGCAGAGTTGATGACAATACTATTTTTCGTTGAGATAGTCCTTTTAATTGTAATTTTTAAAATACGTATGTTTAATATTTCTAAGCCTCCAATTTATATTCATTGAAAAGTTTACATAGTTAATGGATGAGCTACCCTCCCTTTAAATTTTGTACTGGTCAAGCAATGTGTGCGGGTAGTGATAAATGGAATATAAGGTATCATGAAAAACGGACATTGAAACTAAATTCTTCGTTTGAAACGATAGTCAGCTGACTTAACTACAGATATATGAGGCTGATGCCAAGATATGCTCTTTTAAATTTTTAACGTTTATATTAAATAGTTATTTAAGCATTGGTGATTTCCTACACATCATAAAATAATTTTAGGTGAACGATATTAGCACGTCCTAACGGACTGGTTTTCAATTTTTGTGTTCAAAGATATCTGATTGCTACTTATACACCTATCACAATAAGCACGTTATTAAAATACTTCTGTTTTTAACTAAAGTATATACATATTTAAGAATGTCTGTCATATTTTCTTCATTTTTTTACGCGGCTCCAAATTAACTTTTAGTTCATGCACTAAAATTTCATTCATAAAGTTGCGAAATTCCAAATGGATAGTAACTAGACATAAATTTGTGATTCTCATTCATACATTATTAAATTATCTTAAAAATATGAAATACACCAGTTCTTTATATTGTGTTACATATCAGTTATGGAACTACTACAAAAACTCAAAAACAACACTATTATTTTCAAGATAATTAACCTCTTAACCAATCATTTAATATTCCAGCTAATTTTACACTTTCTTTGAGATCAATTCTTGAATTACTTTAAAAAAAGTTGAGTCTTATTTTCCATTTTCCAAGATGCAAATCAATGACTATTAGTAAAATCCGATAGTGATTATTTTTGATCAAACAGCAAACTATATTTAAAACACTGCCAACATTTTAAGTTTAACGTCTTTAGTTGAGGTTTATAATCAATATATTGACGCGTATTAAAAAATATAATTCCAGCAGTCAAAAAACCATAGGACAAAATAATCAATAACGAGTCATTTGAAATGCACAATTTACAACAACTTGAATATCTAAAAATACACACCATCAATAAGTGATTTTATTGTTAATTCCAAAGCAATCTTTCAAATTTGGACATCCGACCCTACATATGTATGCATGTGAACCATACCAGAAGATTACAGCATATATTAAACAACATAATATGTTTAAATTTGAAAATAAGTAAATAAGCAAATATTTAGATCGCTTGTTAACTTGATTATAACATAATAAAATAACACCCTTGAGTTCCAATTTAAGTAAATATTTGGATCGGTTACTAACTATCACATAATAATAATACATAGTCAATTGAAAATGTTTTTTTTAGAAATTATTATAACGGTTTCTGCTTTACAATCATTCACAATCTGGAGATATTAGCCGACTCATTAAATTTCGAAATATGTTTTTCAAAAATCAGAAATTATATAACTCGGACAATGTTTTAAGACTTGCACGACAAATTCTAAGCTAATTAATGACAATTAATTAATTAATACTCTTTCCCGGGATTCGAAAAATTAATTACATGCAATGTTACATGAAAAATAAAGAAATTTTTTTCCAAGTATGTACTAGCCGTTACGCTATTATTGCTATCACTTCAATTCTGAAGCAAAATCAACAACGTGTCGGTTCTTAAATTTTCATTTTGAATTATTGTGTTCTAACAAAAACAACCAGTTAAAGCATGATACGGCTGCTATCTATTACTTTTTTAATATTCATTCAGAGCAGTTCTAGGCGTGTTTCACTTAAAAAAATTATTGATTATGCAATTGAGCTAATTTTTTTCGAAAATGCAAAATACAGAAAACAAACAAACAAACAAACAAACAACAATAACAAACAGCTACAATAACATTTTTTCTGAATTTCACACCAAGTTTTTAACCCAGGTTTTCCGTTTCTTATTCTCAATACTTATTTTTAATTTTTTCAAATATTGATTGCATGAAATTATGCACTTACAATTATGGCATTTGTTTTGCAGGAATTTTTCAAAAAACATTACATGTTACTGCATACGGTTGACAGTAAATAAATAAACTTAAAATTTTAATAGCCGTTTCGTACTTTACTTTACTTTCCAACCCATAAAACATTGTTATTGCTAGTGAATGTAATGAGAACAAACAGTATTGCATTTTATCCTCCACCAATTTCTAACAATACTCAAAAAAACACTATATTAAAAATTTCCCATGAGATAAGTGTCATGCTACAGCTCATTTTCAAGGAAATCACTATAATGTAACTATTTCGAAAGACAGAAGTGTCAAGCATCTCTACGAGTTATTAGCATTAAAAATTTCAAAACTAAGTTAATCAAAACAAAATAACGTATGTAAAAATTTATGCTTCAAGCTGCTTTTTTTCAGTCCTCAGAATTGTTTACCAGAGTGTCATTAAGGAATTTCAACTATTTAGTAATAAAACTCGTTCGGATACTAATAATTATAATATTCATTTACTTTCTTAAATTATTAGCATAATATGTTATATTAGTAGTATTTCTGATTAACTTTTAAATTCACCAAATGGATGCAATGTCATTTCTTGCTATTATTAAATTACTTACAATATAGTTACGAGTTATCTCAACAACTTTTTTCTTTTTGTCAAAAATTTTTGGAAAATGAATCGAATTAGACACAATTCGATACCTCAATAAACTACGTACAATAAAACGGGTTTTTGAAGCTCGATGAGCAAACCGAAATTTCATGAAAAACAAAACAATAATAAAAAGAAAAAAAAGTGCACAGGTAGATGAGTTTTTCATTAACCGTAATATTAATTGCAACTAATTACTGCTAAGTACTACTAAATCCTACTAAATAGAAACCTTTTTTTGATTAGTTTTTAAAATCAAGATATCTAGTTGATAAAGATTAGAAATTTTGATATCTGCATAAAAAACATATTAAGGTCAATACAGATACACTACATTTTTTATTTTTTCTGCTATGATCAATTAATTTAAAATTTAATTAACTCATTTTATTCACAAAAAAATTTTCTTTTTTTAATCAATTATTAATTTTTTATATATTTATCTTAATATATAAGGACCCAAAATTGTTTCAAAATTCAATTATCAAAAATCAATTAATCTAATCCTTAATTAACGTTTTATATTTGTTAGTTCTTAATTAGTATCTTGTTGAATAAACCAAAAACACAAACAAAATCAAACAATTATATCATATCCTATCTCTTTTTTCATATAACTTTCAAGAAGTGCTAAAAATAATTTTAATAATTAATAATTAATAATAGTCATGTCATCTTCAGAAAGTAAAGAAGAGAATTATTCTCATGATAAGGATAATAGTTCTATTGCTGATTCAGTAGAATCTATTCAACAATATAATGGTACCAATGACCCAATTGAACCATTATCAGAATCACAATCAGCTACTGAACAATTATCACGTAATTTGAGTAAAGTTTTATCAAATGCTGATGGTATTGAAAGATTAGAATCCTTAGCAAGAGTTTTATCCACAAAAACTAAGAAAGAAATGCAATCTTTTGAAATCAATGATTTAGATTTCGATTTGCGTTCTTTATTAAACTATTTAAGAAACCGTCAAATAGAACAAGGTATCGAACCGGGTGATTCAGGTGTCGCTATGAAAAACTTAACCGCTATTGGTGTCGATGCTTCTGCTGCTTATGGTCCAAGTGTCGCTGAAATGGTTAGAGATGGTATTAACTTCCCAGTTAATTTCTTCAAGAGATTTAGAAAATCAGACTCCGTTCCAACCAGACAAATTATTCAAAACTTTACTGGTGTCGTTGAATCCGGTGAAATGTTATTCGTTGTCGGTAGACCAGGTGCTGGTTGTTCAACTTTATTAAAATGTATCTCTGGTGAAACTTCAGAATTATTAGATGTTCAAGGTGAATTCAGTTACGATGGTTTATCACAAGAAGAAATGATGGCCAAATATAAAGGTTACGTTATTTATTGTCCTGAATTAGATTTCCATTTCCCAAGAATTACTGTTAAGGAAACTATTGATTTTGCTTTGAAATGTAAAACTCCACGTACAAGAATAGATAACATGACAAGAGCCGAATACGTCGACAAATTAAGAGATATGTGGTGTACTGTTTTTGGTTTAAGACACACATACGCTACCAACGTCGGTAACGATTTCGTTAGAGGTGTTTCTGGTGGTGAACGTAAGCGTGTTTCCTTAGTTGAAGCTCAAGCTATGGGTGCCTCTATTTACTCATGGGATAATGCTACCAGAGGTTTAGATGCTTCCACTGCTTTGGAATTTGCTCAAGCTATTAGAACTGCTACTAATATGATGAACAATTCTGCTATTGTCGCTATTTACCAAGCTGGTGAAAATATTTATAAATTATTCGATAAAGCTACTGTTTTATACAATGGTAGACAAATTTATTTCGGTCCAGCTACCAAAGCTGTTGATTATTTCGTAGATATGGGTTGGGTTAAACCAGATAGAATGACCTCAGCTGAATTTTTAACTGCTGTTACTGTTGATTTCGAAAACACTTCATTGGAAATTAGACCAGGTTATGAAGATAAGGTTCCAAAATCTGGTGCTGAATTTGAACAATACTGGTTAAATTCTCCAGATTACCAAGCTGTTTTAGATGAATACGAGAATTATCAATCTAGACACAACGAAGCTGAAACCAGAGACAGATTAGAAGTCGCTAAAGAACAAAGAAGACAACAAGGTGTCAGAAAGTCATCCCAATACACTGTCAACTATTGGTCCCAAGTTTATTACTGTATGATTCGTGGTTTCCAAAGAGTTAAAGGTGACTCCACTTATACCCAAATTTATGTCTCATCTTTCTTGATTAAAGGTTTAGTTGTTGGTTCCATGTTCCACAACATTGATCCTAAAGATCAATCTACTACTTCTGGTGCCTATTCCCGTGGTGGTTTGTTATTTTATGTTTTGTTATTCGCTGCTGTTACATCCTTAGCTGAAATTTCTAACTCTTTTGCTAATAGACCAATTATTGTTAAGCATAAGACTTATACTATGTATCATTTATCTGCTGAAGCTCTACAAGAAATTATTACTGAAATTCCAACAAAGTTCATTGCTATTGTTGTTTTAAGTTTAGTTTCATACTGGATTCCATACTTGAAATATGAAGCTGGTGCTTTCTTCCAATACTTTTTGTACTTATTAACTGTTCAACAATGTACTTCCTTTATTTTCAAATTGGTTGCTACTATTACCAAGGATGGTGTTACCGCACATTTCGTTGGTGGTTTATATGTTTTAATGTTGACGTGTTTTGCTGGTTTTGTTTTACCAATCGGTGAAATGCATCATTGGATTAGATGGTTCCATTACTTGAATCCTTTGACTTACGGTTTTGAATCTTTAATGAGTACTGAATTCCACGGTAGACAAATGTTATGTAGTAGTTTAGTACCAAGAGGTGAAGGTTATGAAGACATTACAATCGCTAACCAAGTTTGTGATGCTACCGGTGCTGTCAAAGGTAACTTATACGTTTCTGGTGATGAATATGTTTTGAAAGCTTACCATTTTGCTTACAAACATGCTTGGAGAAACTGGGGTGTTAACATTGTTTGGACTTTTGGTTATATTGTTGCTAATGTTATGTTATCTGAATACCTAAAACCTGTTGAAAGTGGTGGTGATTTATTATTATATAAGAGAGGTCATATGCCAGAATTTGGTACTGAAAATGCTGATGCTAAAACTGCTTCTAGAGAAGAAATGATGGAAGCATTAAACGGTCCAAATGTCGATTTATCTTCTATTATTGATGCTAAGGATGTTTTTACTTGGAATCATTTGAATTACACTATTCCATACGACGGTGCTACAAGACAACTATTGAATGATATTTTTGGTTATGTTAAGCCAGGTAAGATGACTGCTTTAATGGGTGAATCTGGTGCTGGTAAGACTACCTTGTTAAACGTTTTGGCTCAAAGAATCAACATGGGTGTCATCACTGGTGATATGTTAGTTAATGCAAAGGATTTACCTGCTTCTTTCAACAGATCCTGTGGTTATGTTGCCCAAGCTGATAACCATATGGCTGAATTATCCGTCAGAGAATCCTTACGTTTTGCTGCTGAATTGAGACAAGCAAGATCTGTTCCATTGGAAGAAAAACACGCTTATGTTGAAAAAATCATTAACTTGTTAGGTATGCAAAATTACGCTGAAGCTTTAATTGGTAAAACTGGTAGAGGTTTAAATGTTGAACAAAGAAAGAAATTATCTATTGGTGTTGAATTGGTTGCTAAGCCATCTTTGTTATTATTCTTAGATGAACCAACTTCTGGTTTAGATTCTCAATCTTCATGGTCTATCGTTCAATTCTTAAGAGCTTTAGCTGATTCTGGTCAATCTATTTTATGTACTATTCATCAACCTTCTGCTACTTTATTTGAACAATTCGATAGATTGTTGTTATTAAAGAAAGGTGGTAAGATGGTATATTTTGGTGACATTGGTCCAAACTCCTCTGTGTTGTTGAAATATTTTGAACGTCAATCTGGTGTTAAATGTGGTGTTTCTGAAAACCCTGCTGAATATATTTTGAATTGTATTGGTGCTGGTGCTACTGCAAGTGCCAATGCAGATTGGAATGAATTATGGTTAGCTTCCCCTGAATGTGCTGCTGCTAGAGCTGAAGTCGAAGCTTTACATGCTAAGTTAGCTTCAAGACCAATTGAAGAAGATCCAGAGTTATCCGGTAGATTTGCTGCTTCTTATTTAACTCAGTTGAAATGTGTTGTTAACAGAACTTTTGTTCAATTTTGGAGATCTCCAATTTATATTAGAGCTAAATATCTAGAATGTGTTACCTGTGCCTTATTTGTCGGTTTATCTTATGTTGGTGTGAACCACTCTATTGGTGGTGCTAATGAAGCTTTTGCCTCTATTTTCATGTTGTTATTGATTGCATTAGCTATGATTAACCAAATTTGTGTTTTTGCTTACGACTCTAGAGAATTATACGAAGTCAGAGAAGCCGCTTCTAATACTTTCCATTGGAGTGCTTTATTATTATGTCATATGTTTGTTGAAATTTGTTGGTCTACGTCTGCTCAATTATTCTGTTTCTTATTCTACTACTGGCCTGCACAATACAATGGAAGAGCTGACCATGCTGGTTTCTTCTTCTTTTTCTACGTTTTAATTTTCCCAATTTATTTTGTTAGTTACGGTTTATGGTTGTTATACTTATCTCCTGATGTTCCATCCGCTTCTATTATCAACTCCAACTTGTTCGCTGCTATGTTGTTATTCTGTGGTATTTTACAACCAAGAGAAAAGATGCCTGGTTTCTGGAGAGGTTTGATGTACAATGTTTCTCCATTCACTTATGTTGTTCAAGCTTTGGTCACTCCTTTAGTTCACGAAAAATCTTTACAATGTGGTGAACATGAATTTAATGTCATGGATCCATATGAAGGTCAAACTTGTGGTGAATTTTTGAGTACTTATATAACAAACAATGGTGGTTATATCAGCAATCCAAATGCTACTGCTGATTGTCGTTACTGTCCATTCACTAACCAAGCTGCTGCTGTTGAAAAGTTCAATATTAAATGGACTTACAGATGGAGAAACTTTGGTTTTATGTGGGTTTACATCTGTTTCAACATTTTTGCTATGTTGTTCTGTTACTATATTATGAGAGTGAAGGTCTGGTCTTTGAAATCCGTCTTAAACTTCAAGAAATGGTTCAATGGCCCAAGAAAAGATAGACACGAAAATGATAAGAGTATTTTCCAAGTCAAACCAGGTGATGCTGAAAAGGTCGCTAAGGATACCAAAATTTCTGCTTAATATGACAAACTTGATTTTGTTAATATTTTGAACGACTCCATTGCATTTACATTTATATTTATAGTTAATTATCTTTTTATGATTCTAGTTAATTATCCTGTAGTTATATAATTTTTAATAAAAAACATTAATTCAAAAGTTTTTTGTTTGTGGAATGTTTGATACCTGATCAATTATTATTTCCTTAAATAGTGATAATACGCGTTAGAGAGAGTTCTGAAAGTAACAATTCAAAATTTTTATAAAAGTACTAGTAATATCTTTTAATAGGGTAGAAAACGATTTCATTATTAAAAGAAAAGAAATAGGTGAAAGTTTTAAGTTTATACTTTCCAAAATTTAAAAAAAAAAATGAATTAGAATATTTTTAGCAAAGAAAAATCCAAAGATACAAGATTCATTATTATTTCATGCGAATACCAGTTAGATTACTGAGATATCGTTCATCTGTGGGAGCATATAAGACCAATCGCATTATAACAAACGAGCTGAATAAAAATACCTATGAGATAGAGACTAATCAAAATAAAAGTTTTATAGACAATATACCATTTATAAAAAGTAAGGTTAATAATATAGAAACTAAACGCAAAGGTGCTTATGTTAAAAAGGATAATGAATTAGAAAATAAAATATCAATAGTTAGAAAAATATTTGGAAGCGATTTGAATAATGACAATTGTTTAAGTTATAAGCTTCCTGCTAATATTGAATCACCCTTCGATGTTGCGATTTCTAAAATTCAAAAGGATTCTGTCAAAACTTCTAAACATGACAAGAGTACTGGAAGATTATCTGTAACAAAATTGCTCACAAAAAGATGGTGTGAATTAAGAGAAACATACGATATATATTCTAAAATTCCTTTGAAAGAGACTAGACAAATTAAAGTCGGATCTGTAGCTCACAAAATTTTAGAAAACAGATCTCATCCAATATCGAAGGAATGGAATGAGTTTGTCGAAGAATTTGAATTAACAATCCCAAATGATAGCTATCATAATTATGTTGATAAAATTTTCAATAGCAGTATGCGTCTTATATCACTGTTCAGAGTTGGTGAAGCCAGAGAAGTGCTATGTCATAGTTATCTAGATAACAAAACTGGAAAATTATTGGAGGAGCCACCGCGCACTCATGAAGATATAACAGTTTCAGGTGTGATAGATCATTTAATTTTGACAGAAAAAGACAATTCATCACAAAAGAAAGTTTATCCATTTGGATTGGCATATGCTTATGATAATGAAATGTTTTGTTCATACGATTCATTTTTTGAAAGTATGGTGGCCAACAAGGAATATCTAATTTCTAAATATGAAATAATTGTTTCTGATGTTAAAAATAGATCTTATAGGAGTATACCTACGCAGTCCTCGGTCTTAAAAGCTGCCAAATACCAGGCTATGTACTATCATAAATTTCTGCATCTGCTATCGTTATCCCCCAATATTGCGTATCAAAATCTTATAATTAATGCTCAAAGAAGAGGTTTTGATGTCGATAAACCTATTGATATTGCTAAATTAATCAGTATGTTAGAATTTGACAATATTTTCATATATGATATGAGAAAATTAAGAGATGGAGTAGATTTAGGATTTGAAAATTTTGACAGTGATTCACTCAAATTTTATAAAGAATCAAATTTAAACTATGATTTAAGAAAATATAATGATATAATTAATGATATTCAGGTGCTAGAAAAGTATGATGAATTTTTTGTTAACTGGAAAACACCTTTAACACTAAGATATTTTGCAGCAAGATTGGCTCAGTTATACCAACATGTAGGCTCTTTCCTTTCGGACAAATTATTAATAGAATATTATTGTAACGGTGAAAACTTTCATACAATTCACTTTGATTATGATGAAGAGATTATAAACAAAGAAACGCTAAATAGCACATTGTTTTGGTTTGGTAAGCGTGAAATAGAACCAATAGCACCTACTGCTATAAATTTTTTGACATATTGTAAATATTGTGATTATAAAGATGTTTGTTCATGGAAGAAACAAGGTGAAGAGCATAATAAGACTCTTGGTAATGAATTATTAAAATTACAAAGCTCATAATACATATTCTTATATAAATATAACAACAGAAAATAAATATTCATTACGATATAACTGAACGTCCGAATGAAATAATTATTTATCTCGGTGTGTAACCCTTTCCCGTCTACTTCTTAAAAACTTTTACAAAATTAAACTATATTAAAAAGAAGCCAACAACAATACTTAAATGAGAACTTATGCAGGGGTGGCTGTTAATTTTGATCTAGTCTTCATAATGTTGAATAATAACCATGAACATTGCTATTATTATTATAGCAGTTTCAAATATATATTAGACTAAGAAAGATTAGGTTTAAGAGAAAATCAATGATTCAAACCTCTATTTCTTTATATCTGATATCAGAATAAATAGTTCTAAACTCTTAGATGGATATGTTTTTTAATATGCACAACAAAATTAAAATCAATTTATCAAAGAGTGGAGTTTGTCTAATTAATATACCGTTATAGACAAATCTAAAGGCATTAGAATACATTTTTAATACATACATAAATATGTAATCGTGTATATATATATGTAAAACTTGCATAGTATTTCTGTAATCTGAACTGTAATAAAAATTTTGGGAATCCAAAAAAATATTGAAATTTGTTTAGACATATTAATTTTATATTGAGTATTGAAATATTAAATCTAAACTATATATACAAGGGTAATATTAAACGATGGATTTAAAGCACAAGCTATTTTCTTTTTAAAATGATGCAACTGAAGAATTTCAAAAATAAATAAATATCATATAATGGAAATAATATTACATTGGAACGACATTAATTGAAGTACCTATTTAGATTCATTAACATCCTCTTCTATTTCGTACAATACACCAGCATCATCTAATAATTCAGATAATTCACCATTTTGAGCCATAGTAGTTAAAATATCACAACCCCCTACAAACTCTTTATTCAAATATAACTGTGGAATGGTTGGCCATTCGCTAAATTCCTTAATACCAGTTCTTAATTCAGGATCCTCCAAAACATTAAAAGCAGCAAATTTATTTGGATCAATTCCTTGATGACCCAATATTTCAATTGTAGCTCTTGAAAACCCACATTGAGGAAATTCAGGTGTACCTTTCATAAACAATACTACAGGAGCTGATGAAATACAAGTTTCAATTGCCTTTTTAGTTTCTGTACTTAAAAACATTTTAGACTGTAACCTTAAAAGCTGAGGTGTGACGATATTTGCAGCAAAAAATCTTGCATTTTTTATAGGTAATCCTCTTAAAAGCATATTTACTTAAATATGGAGTGTCTTTTGTATTAATAGAGTTAAAATAAAGCACTATATTTTTATATATTGTTCTTCTTATAAAGTTGTGTTACAAGAAATGTTTTCGAATATTATTAGTAATACTTTTTACCATTACAAAATTATGTAATTTTTTAATCATTGTGATTCTATTGCGCTTTTTGAAAATATTGACTCACTTTCAAAAATAACAGGCAATAAATTTTGAAGTGCTAATATAAATAAAATAACAAGTAAATAGATTTTCGAAAATATAAAATAATATTTAATATTAATACTTAATTTAAATCATTCGTTGACTTTATTAGTCTTGGTTTCGATAGTTTTTTTGATATTATGCTACTAATAAAATAGTTGAAGCTTTTTAGAAAATCTGAATTTATGCAAACTATAGACAATGCTCGATTTGCATTCACTATCACAACTATACTAGCTTCGAGATATATCCCAATTGCTATTCAACCCCATATTGGATTTTCTAGTAATATTTTAAGCTTACGGTTGTGTTCTTAAAACTTGTATGTTATATTGGACTATTATTTTAAATTAATAAAACATTATGATATTGAATTATCAGTTCCCTTCAAAATTAGTGGATTATTAAATGAACTGATTACTATGTTTATATTTATGGGCAATTAAATTAAACTCTTCTATGGGTAATCCAAATTTCTCCTTTGATTTTAATTTCAGTAAAACTATGTCTTTTACCTTTGATATTGTTCAAAATACAAAAATTCATTTATTAATATTGTTAATTTTTGTATCTTATGCTTGGATTCTCAATGAATACAACACATTTCTGTCATTTATTCCTTCTTAACAAAATTAAATGAATCAGATTATCATTTGCATTTTTTGGTTTATACAATTGAAAGTCGGAGACGATGGTAGAAGTAGATTCTGCGTTGGTAGCAGTAGTGTTTGATTTAATATTTAATTTATTATTCATATTAGAGGCTATAGTATTACAGTATAATTCCTTGTCCTCTTTATGTAAGATTATATAAAATATATTAATGTACAGAATCTAGAACTTATTTGTTCTGATTGATTGATAAAATTGCTTGCTATTTATACCTTTTCGAAAAACGTCTGTCATATTCAAAGCCATCTTTTTTGAATGAACTAAGCCTCTGTCGAATAAGCCTCCATGATGTTTTTGAGTAACGTTCTAAATATAGTAATAATTAATTGGATTTGTGTTTTAATAAAATAATGACTTCATATTTCTAGAACTTTCCAACAAATACTATAAGTTTATGAATTGAACAAAAAAAACGTAAAGTGATACTCTTATAATTAAATTAAATCAATTTTGAAGTAGTGTAAATCACTTTAAAAATTTTCTACACTTTGAAGAAAATTCCATATTTCTTTTGATAATTATGTGATCATCAAATTTGTTTGTAATAATTGAGCTCGTATGGCGCAGTGGTAGCGCAGCAGATTGCAAATCTGTTGGTCCTTAGTTCGATCCTGAGTGCGAGCTCTTTTTTTGGAAGTTATTTTTTACCTACATTTTGGGCGTATGCATTTTTTGGTAATCATCAATAATTGCTATGAATTTACTTAAACTTTTAAAAAGTAGATAGTCAAAGATTACAAATTTTCTATTCAATTCAATCACAGTAGATCAATTACTCAATTTATTCAAAATTATACACCAATTCAAATACTTACTCTTTTATGAACATCTTTCTAATTAACCAATATTATAAAAATAATTATCATCATTAATAACTAATTCTAAATTCTTGTCAATAAAATAATATGATACTATAGTCATCTCAATGTTTATTATAGAATTTTGCAATTTTGCAAATTTGCGTTTACTCTAAGTACACCTTAATTGTATGTACATTTTAAATACACTCCAATTCTAAATTAACTGTAATTAAATTGAATTATAAAAACAGGATATTAAGATATAAAGATCGTTCAAAAATTTTTTGTAAATAAAACATCATATTTATTTCATCATATCTTATCATATCATATCATATCATATCATATCTTATCTTATCTTATCGTATGTTGTCTTATCTTAAATCACTTGTTGCAAAATCGGCTACCCGAAAGGAGTTAAAAGACGACTGTCACTGACTGAAAAAGTTAAAGACGTCAAAGGTAAAACCCTATAAGGCAGTAATAGTTAATTATGTCACAGAAATTGGTAAATAAATGTTATTATGTTTTTAAGTTATTTAATAACTTATCTTTTCAAATGTATATAAGCACTGATGTAATTTTATCAAAACATTACTTGATTTTGTTAAATTCTGATATCTGGATTATTGTTTCCTAAATACCAAGATAATATAGTAATACTTAAATAAACATATTTGTATTAAATATATTTAAATATAAGTTAAAAAATGACTGGATTAAATACTTTAGGGTGGACAGTTCAAGATTGGGTTGAGTTTAATATTAAATCAATTCATGAGGAAATTTTCATTCTATTAGAAACTCTGGTTGAAGCTCAACGATGCTCCGAAAATGATCCTGCTTGGATTTCTTTAGTGTCAAAGGATGAACTGGAAAGACAATGTTTAATTCAAACTATGAGAAAAAATAAACATAGTTTGCCATTATTCTGTGTCCCAATTGCTATTAAAGATAATATTGATGTTAATGGTATGATAACAACCGCAGCTTGCCCTTCTTTTGCTTACGATGCTAGAGAAGATGCAACTGTAATTAAGCTGTTGAAGGAAGCTGGTGCAATTATAATTGGTAAGACAAATCTTGATCAATTTGCTACGGGGTTGGTTGGTACAAGATCTCCTTACGGAAAGACACCGTGTGTTTTCAATGATAAATATATCTCCGGCGGGTCTTCGTCTGGGTCTGCTTCTGTTGTTGCTAGAGGTATTGTTCCATTGGCTCTTGGTACAGATACTGCAGGATCTGGTAGAGTTCCAGCTGGATTAAATAATATTATTGGTTTAAAACCGACGAAAGGTGTTATTTCATGTCATGGTGTAGTCCCTGCTTGTAGGTCGTTGGATTGCGTTTCAATTTTTGCATTAAACTTAGTTGATGCTGAAAAGTGTTTTAACATTTTAAAAAAACCAGATTTCAATAATTACGAATATTCAAAAGAATTCATAAAAAATCCAATACAAAAAGTTACTCAAAACATTAATGTTGGTATTCCAAATAAAATTAATTGGTATGGAGAGGTTCAAAATTCAAAGCTATATGAAAAAGCAATAAATACTTTTAAAAGTTTAGACTATTCTGTTAAACAAACTGACTTCCAACCTTTGTTAGATTTGGCACGTTGTCTATATGAAGGACCTTGGGTTGCTGAAAGATATATCACGGTTGAAAATTTATTGAAGGATGAAAGTAGTATATCTTCATTTGATAGTGATGTCTTATCTATAATCTTGCAATCAAAGAATTACTCAGCTGCTGATTATTTCAAATTTGAGTATAAAAAAAAGAAATTACTTCAAAAAGTTAAAAATATATTTGAACAGATCGACATTTTATGTGTTCCCACATGCTTATTGAACCCAACATTTGAAGACATTGAAAAAGAACCACTTAAAATTAATTCCATTCAAGGAACTTGGACTAATTTTGTCAATCTAGCAGATTTAGCAGCACTGGCTGTGCCTGTAGGTTTTAGAAGCGATGGTTTGCCAAATGGTGTTACATTGATTGGATTGCAATTTACTGATTATATGCTATTAGATATGGCAAATAACTTTTTATGTAAAATTCATAATAGTAATATCGTTTCTTTTGGAATTTACAATAAGGCTTATAACAATAATGACAATGCTAAGTTAATCAGATCTCAGTGCTACGATAATTATACAGATGTAGCAGTTGTTGGTTCCCATTTAAAGGGTTTACCATTGCATTGGCAATTAGAACAGGTTAATGCAGTATTTGTTGGTAAAAATAAAACATCTAAGAAGTATGAATTGTACGTTTTGCCAAGCAACGGAACAGTAGTTAAACCTGGACTAAGAAGAATTTCCGAAAACGTCGGTAATAATATTGAACTTGAAATATATAAAATACCAAATCAGAATTTAGCCACTTTTATAGGTATGATAAGCTATCCACTAGGTATCGGATCGGTGGAATTAGAAAATGGAGACTGGATAAAAAGTTTTATCTGTGAAGAAACAGGTTATTTGAGTGAAGGATCAATAAATATTACAAAGCTAGGAAGTTTTAAAAAGTACTTGAATTCAAAAAAAAACAAAGCACAATTTTTGTTCAATAAGGTTTTGGTTGCCAATAGAGGTGAAATTGCAGTTAGAATTATAAAAACCTTAAAAAACTTAAATATTCATTCTGTCGCTGTTTACTCAGAGCAAGATAAATGCTCACAGCATGTTAATGATGCTGACAGTAAGCTGAAACTGTCAGGTAACTCTGTCGCTGACACTTATTTAAATATTGAAAAAATTGTTAAGTTAGCTAAGGAATATGAAGTTGATGCAATAATTCCTGGTTATGGATTTTTATCTGAGAACGCAACATTTGCTAAAAGATGCAAAGAAGAAAATATTGTTTTTATTGGTCCTAGTTATGAAACAATAAAAAGTTTGGGGTTAAAACATTCTGCAAGAGCACTTGCTGAAAAAGCTAATGTTCCACTGGTTCCTGGTTCACCTCTAATTCTTGATAAAACAGAAGCTGCATTTTATGCAAATAAAATTGGTTACCCAGTTATGGTCAAATCCACAGCTGGAGGAGGTGGTATTGGTCTACAAAAAGTTGATAGTGAGGCAGATATTGAAGCTATTTTTGAACAAGTGCAACATCAAGCCCAATCTTATTTTGGTGATGCTGGTGTATTTATCGAAAAGTACATTGGAAAATCAAGACACATTGAAATTCAAATTTTTGGTGACGGTAACGGAAATGCAATAGCTTTGGGTGAGCGTGACTGTTCACTACAAAGAAGAAATCAAAAAATTATAGAAGAAACTCCAGCTCCAAGATTGCCTGCCTCAACACGTAAAGAAATGATTATTGTATCTGAAAGGTTAGCATGTTCAATAAAATATAAATCTGCTGGTACTGTTGAATATATATATGATGAAGAAAATGATAAATTCTATTTTTTGGAAGTTAACACCAGATTGCAGGTCGAGCACCCAATTACTGAGACTGTTACGGGGTTGGATTTAGTAGAGTGGATGGTAAAAATTGCAGCTAATAAACCGCCAAAGTTTGATAAAAATAGTATTTCATTTTCTGGTCATGCAATAGAGGTTAGAGTTTACGCAGAAAATCCAGCAAACAATTTTGTACCTTCACCAGGTTTGATAAGTGATGTCAAATTTTCCAAAGGCTGTCGTGTAGATACTTGGATTCAAAAAGGAACAAAAATATCAACAGAATTTGATCCAACATTGGCAAAAATTATAGTTCATGGGAAAGATAGAGTAGACGCCATTACTAAGCTACTACATGTCTTGGATAAGACAAAAATTTCCGGAATTATAACAAATTTGGAATACCTGAAATCAATTCTATCATCAAATATGTTCCAAAAGGCTTCTATTTCAACCAATTTTTTGAATACTTTTAATTTTATACCAAAAATTGTTGAAATAATTAAACCAGGTGCGCATACAACTATACAAGATTATCCTGGTAGAACTAAATATTGGCGAATTGGCGTTCCCCGCTCAGGTCCAATGGATTCATTTTCTTTTAGATTAGCTAATAAACTTGTAGGAAACTCAGAATCAACATCATCTCTAGAAGTCACTCTTTATGGTCCAAAATTGAAATTTCAAACGTTTACAGCAATTGCTATTACTGGCGGTCTCGCCGATTGTTGTATCGACGAGGTTCCAGTACCGCAATTTCAAACGTTAATAATTAAACCAGGTAATATATTATCTATTGGTAAGATTGAAAAAGGATGTAGGGTTTATATTTCCATCAAGGGTGGATTTGATGTTCCATACTATTTAGGTTCACAATCAACATTTACATTAGGTAACTTTGGTGGATTTGATGGTAAAATTTTGAAAGCAGGTGACGCATTGCCACTGATTTATACCAATAAAAACGAAGATATAGTTGTGAGATCTGTGGGCAATAATTATATTAGTGACATTTTTCAAAAAGATACTTGGGAAATTGGGGTTTTATATGGTCCACACGGCTCCCCCGATTATTTCACTGAAAAATCTATCCAAGAATTTTTTAATAATTCATGGACTGTACACTATAATTCAAATAGATTTGGTGTTAAATTAATTGGTCCTAAGCCACAATGGAGCAGATTAGATGGTGCTGAAGCTGGTTTACATCCTTCAAATACTCATGACTACGTTTATTCAATTGGTGCTATTAATTTTACAGGCGATGAGCCAGTTATAATAACTTGTGATGGTCCATCATTAGGTGGGTTCGTATGCCAAGCGGTTATTGCAGAAGCTGAAATGTGGAAAGTTGGTCAACTAAAACCTGGCGATTCAATTAATTTTATACCTATAAGTTATACTACTGCTAGAGAATTAATGGCAGTTCAAAATTCCATTATAGAAACTTTACCAAAAGAATACGTATCCAGCAATATCAATATTTTAAAGATGGAAAATCATGATGGACCAGTCTTGTCCATTTTAGAAACCAACAATGATATAGTTCCAATTATAAAATATAGACAGGCCGGTGACAGATATATATTGGTTGAATATGGTAAAAATATTTTGAACCTAAATTACAGTTATAGAATATTCATTTTGATAAATAGAATTTCAAGTTTTGAGGTACCCGGGATTATTGAAATGTCTCAAGGTATCAGATCAATTTTAATTGAATTTGATCCAGAAATAATATCTCAATCTACCTTAATTTCTGTATTACAATCTCACGAGCTTGACACACCATTTAAAGATGACTGGAAAATTGAATCAAAAATCTTCAAATTACCCCTAGCCTTCGAAGATTCCAAAACACTAGCATGTGTAAAAAGATATGAAGAAACAATTCGTTCAAGTGCATGTTGGCTTCCTAACAATGTAGATTTTATTGCTGAAGTTAATAATATACAGAGAAAAGATGTTGAAAATTTGCTGTATTCTGCATCATTTCTTATTCTTGGTTTAGGTGATGTCTATCTAAGTTCACCTTGTGCTGTACCGTTAGATCCACGTCAAAGATTATTAGGTTCAAAATACAATCCCGCAAGAACATTTACTGAAAGAGGGGTTGTTGGTTTAGGAGGAATGTACATGTGTATATATGCTGCTGCAAGTCCTGGTGGATACCAATTAACTGGGAGAACAGTTCCAATCTGGGATAATTTAATGTTATCAAACCAAATCCAACAACCTTGGATTTTATCACCATTCGATCAAATTCAATTTTTTAAGGTTTCAGAAAAAGAACTAGATATTTATGTTCAAGAATTTGATCAAGGAAAGTATGAATTTAATTTTGAAAAGACAATATTTGATTATGGAGATTATAGAAATTGGTTAAGAAATAATGATTCTTCTATTAAAGAACATATCCTAAAACAAAATACCGAGATTCGTGAGAAAATGTCAAAATTACTTACATCTGATAATAATGAGTCAAAAGAAAATTCAAAAGTACAAAATGCTAGGGTTGCTGCTCATCTTGAAAACACCAAAATTGTCTGTTCTGATTACTGTGGTAGATTATGGAAAATCCTGGTTAACATTGGTGATATTGTGCAAGCAGGTGAAGTAGTTGCTATCATCGAAGCTATGAAAACAGAGATGACAGTAGTTTCAGAAAGTAATGGCAAAATTATTGAAATTCTATCTTCAGTAGGTAATTTTATTAATTCAGGTGATGGTTTAATAACTTTAGAAATCGAAACGTAATTTTATGTACTTATATTAAAATAATAATATATATGCTGATTTAACGTTCTCAATATCTATATATGTGTGTAAATGATTTTCTTAAGAATATAGTTTGTTTTAATCTAAAAACTTAGAATGATTTGAATATTTGTAATTTCAATTAAAAAAACATACATTGTTTATCCTCTTGAAATTAATGGTGTTCTGCTGTCATTTGACTTTCTCTTTCCAGGCATGCTATTTGTATTTCCTTCATTTGACATGCCATACGCAGTGTTAGACTTCAATTCGATGGACGCCTTTGCGATGCTTAATCTTTTTTTGATTCTTTTTAATTGCCATCTAATTGGAATACCTGGGATATAACCCCTTTGCTCTTCTATCATCAATATCTTAATGATAATAATCAACAACAACCAATAAACTATATAACTAATCACTGAACCATATGTGGCACTGTTAGTCCATCCAAAAATGGCAGTTAAAATCATCCAACCACCATCAGTTTCACCATTACAACAATTTACGTGCCAAACAGACCTAGCAATGTCGTAAGAACCAGGACCACTTCCAACTTCACTCATATCTTGGCCATTGCACTTGTTAACATAGTCTTGCAATTCTAATTGCCAAATCCCTTTAGAAAAAAGACCAGCAGATATTAGATATAAAAAACATGTAGCCACAACCAAACAAATCTTTAAAGATAATGAAGAAGAATATTTGAAGAAGAATAGTCCAAAAACCCCACTTATTAAAGATGCTAATGCCATTGAAAGTGGGATTGAGGTTAATGGTTGATCAATACCAACACCTCCAACAAAAACTACAGCCTCCAAGCCTTCTCTTAACGTAGTAACAAATGGTAAAATAAAAAAGGCGTATTTTTCACTGAAATTAACTACTTTTCTAGTTTCATTTTTAGCTTGACGCTGTAACATATTACCTTGCTCAGAATAAATCATCGAAGCCAATTTAACTCTAAATTTTTCTCTAAGTTTTCCCATACGTAAAAAAAATAATCCCATGACTGAAATAATGACAGAAGCAATAATACTTAAGACACCTTCATAATAATGTTCACTGACACTCCATAAATCTGTACCGATATGATAAAACACAGCAATAAATGTACCACCTATTAGCATACATAAAATAAGACCAAACATACCACCAGATATAATTTGAATTCTTAATTTCTTATATAACTTAAAATTGTCAATTAAATCATCAGAATTCTCAAGCGTTGAAGAAAATTGTTCTGGATTTTCAAACATTTCTTCTTCTTCCTCATAAGTAAGAGGTTGACTTTCTGGTAAACCTGTGGAAGTTTCAGTCGAAGAACCTGTGTTTTTATTCATCGATATTGGGTTATTATTTACAACATTTTGTTCAATTTCATTTTCGTTGTCATTGTCTATAGACAAACCTTGTTTAACAATTGTTAATAAAATTGAAACGATCACCACAATTTCCAACGTTTCACGTAAAAATATAAAAAATATTTGAAAAGAGAAATAATTTTCAAATTGTATCATATTTTAAAATTATTACTTGCAGCAAATCTTAAAGGACTATGAACTTTTTCCTAAGTAATTGTGTGTCCTGTCTTGTTTCAAATTAGCTTGTTATTTGCTTCAACTAAAATGGCTGATTAAAAATAATCAAATATTTTAATAAGTTTAATATTTATATTTCCTAATTTATTAATTTAATAGATCATTTCAATAAAATAATCGAAGATTCTTTTAAGTTTTGTGAAAAATCGAGTTCATTCATTTTTTTAAAATTTCAATTTTGAGGTGCCTGTCGATTCCAAAGCCTTCTAAGATTCAGCCATTAGAAAAGCAGCGAGAAGACGGTTTAAATGGTAACAAATTGAACGGATATATAGCATAAACATACACACAAAAATGGGTGTCAAGAGGTTGCCAATATATTATTTTGAGTCTAAACTTGATTTGTTCATTGGTAAAAGAACATTTATTTATTTAAATCTATACTATATACATGTATGCTATTTATTTTTCTTTTTCCTTTTACTCTCTGTCAATGACATTCTTTGAACTTTAACCATTTGCCTTATCTTATGCTTGAATAGGACGTACATAGAAATTAAAGAAATTATTACAATTAGTGAGAATCCATAATCTGTTTCTTCAATGAAATTTTCAACATTCATACCATAAAGGGAACCATAGAAAATAGCACCACCTAAAGCTAATAATCCAATACTAAACTCTATCCCCAACAGCATCAGTCTATTCCTATTTGAATCCAAAATAATATTTATAATCTCTTCAGTAGTTTTAATATCAGAAATTAAACTTCCTGCTTTTTGAACTATTTCATCAATATGAGTATAATATGTTTCAAGTAACATCTCTATTTCAGAATGATTATCTTCGTGATGTAATACGCCTTGTTGCTTATCTGTTAAATACATCGAACATAGTTCCTCATCTTGTTCTAACAATTCGTCAATCATCGTTCTTATTAATAGGGCTTTCCTATGGAATACTGTTATTTTTTTATTCTGCTGCAGCAGAAATCTTAATTTATCCTTAGTTATGCTATATTCTAAGTCATTTAAAATACCGTTACTTACTGTTTCCAAAACTTTCATTTCACTTGCTAGATTAGATATTGTGGAAATGAACATTGCTTCTAATGCTCTAAACTCATAAGGTAAATTATTCGCAACTAAACTATCAATTTGGGAATTTTTTGATAGTCTAATCCTCAAATTATTTATGAAATCTTTATGCGCTTTTGAATCTAATGTGATGCCTGAACTAACTGAATCAAAAATTATAACTTGATTTGACTGTATTACAGATCTAATTGTCAGTAAATTTAATATTATACTATCTTTTCGCACTAATAAACTAGAGACTAAATCATGTTTCTTTGATTTTTCTATTTTACGTAAGTCTCGAGGTAAAATTCCATATTTAGAAACTATATCTTCACGTTTTAATTCACCTGCTCTCACATCAATATTGCCTTTTTCATCAAATATTGTACACTTAACAGTTGCTACACCGTAATTATATAATGCATTGTTTTTTTGAACTAAACTTTTCTGTAGAAGTAATGCATTTGGATCTGTGGAATAAAGTCTTTTGACATGATTGTATTTATATGTAAATTTGAACTGCTTACTTCCTTGTAATATACCACTCTTAAATTGACTTAAACAAAATTTTGCTCTGTATATATTTAAACCATTCATCAGTGGATCACTAATTAAGTGGAACGAAATATTTCAATTTGCAACGAACAATTAAAAATAATACGGATACAATTAATTGACTTAAATAAAATTTTAATAAATCAAATTTACAGCGACATCTAATAACCAAATAGTATATTCTTTTTCTTTTTATAAATGCCAATTCAATATTTTTAATATTGTTAACAGTAATCTACAATCTTTCAATTTTAAAATTTCAAGCTGCATTGTCGCATGTTGCAGTTCTTTAAAGAAGTTTTCGAACTATTGCTACTAAAATAAGATAATGTGAAAGGAAATGAGTTGGACATAACTGTAATATATAATATTTTCATGACTATTGATATTTTTGAGTAGCTTAATTACAAGTATTTGATATTTAATTAATCACTATATTTGAAAAATACATTATATACAGTTAAAAAATATGACTACATGAAAATGAAGCTTGCTAACAGTATATCCAAATGCTATTAAAAAGTTTTTGATTGTGCACCAACAGGGATCAATAGGTTGGCAGCTCTAAAATATTTCTTTGTACAGAAATATCCTTCTTTCCACGTGTCATCAGTTTTTGGATCACAAACACATTTGTTTTGAAGTCTAATTGATTCTTCAACAGGGCATGCGAAATAGTTTGGATGGTGGAATCCTAGACCATCAAAGAAATGAATTTCAGATTTATCTAACATGGTAGCAGCAGCAACAGAATGGACTGGAGCATCACCCCACCTTTCATAGAAGAAACCTCCGGCATTATCTAGATAGTCAAAATAATCTCTGTACGCCTGTGACCTAAAAAATTCTAATGAACCAATTTCAAAATTGGACCAAAAATGACATCTATTGTAAGTGACACCATTATCTTCAGAAATAAATTTGATTAAATTATTTTTGTTGTAATGTTGAGGAAAATCAGCGAAGAAAGAAGTGACTGTTGACCATAATGTTGGGATAGTTTCAATATAATCAGTAACGGATAAAATGAAACCAATTTTCTTTTTATTGACTCTTAGGAATTTAAATAAATCATATTGAATATCACAGAAAATAGTAATATCATGATCAACTCTCCAATAATATTCATATTCATCTAATAATGGATGTCTCCAAAAAAAACCTGAATGGTAACGACACATATTTCTGTAAGGAACGGAATCCGCATATAATATTTCTTTTTTTTGCATTTCTCTCATATTTACTCTCATGACATCACGATCAATAGAGTTCGGGATAGACCATTGTTCTGATGGAATTAAACCATATTTGGTTTTACCAGAGACTAAAGCTGAAGTTAGCTTTTTAAATTCATCAGAAAATTCTTGATCGTTCAAAAAAACCCAATCATAATGATATCTACGATTAAAACGATCTTCAACATGTCTGATGGCTTTAATCAGTTCCATTAAATCAGAGTTTCTAACTAACGTAACAATTGCAGCATTTTCCCTAATACCATCATCCTCAGGGTGAATTACATTTTGAGATATATCAGTAAACGGCATTCTATAATCTTCAGGTCTAACTCTAACATCTGGGGCAGGTGCTTCATAATCACTAATGAAAGAATAAGAACTTAGATCTTTATTTTTGTTATTTTTTTGAACATGTTTTTCCAGGCCAAAATCATCTTCTTCAAAATTCAATCTACCATGATATGCAAGGTACCCAGCAGTGAAATAAATAACTAAACAAATAATAAAAATACTAATACCAGCTAACCTAAATTGCTTATGATACTTCCTGTATAAAATACTTGGCTTGGCAATTAGTTTCTTTCTCTTTTCACCAGCTCCCATTTCTTATAATGATGTTTGTTTAAGGTATTGGTGATTCAATGAATTGAATTTCTAGCCATATGAAAATGGAAAAAAAAGATTAATCAATCAAATAAAAAGGTTAGAAAAATACATCTATCTAAGTTACATAAGTTAGTATCTAAATATGCAAACAAGTTCAACCTTTGTTGCATTCGTACATGCAAGAGAATTTCTTTTACCTTTTCAGAAATTCAAAAGAACAACAAAACGCTTGGTATTTAGCAAGCAGCAGGGATCCCGCTTCCGTTCCGATCCAAAATCTGAAATGAAATTTTTAAAGGATTTAGATATCAGGAAATTGATGTTCAAAGAATAATTGATATAAAAAGATAAATAAAATTTTTGAAATATTCTGTAAACGTAGGTACAGTAAGTATTCTAAATTATTATATTTAGTTATCATATTGAACTATAAAGTTGTTGTAATAATAAGGGTTTTGCAATATGGATCCTATTAACGATGCTTGTGATTTTTCAAATCAAATGGATACAACTTGGAATATGGAGACAATTGTTGCTTCTTATGATAATTTATTCGATCCAAGTTTGATGAGTAGCGTCAATGATGACTTATCGCTTGGTACAACCAAATTTAATTTAAAATTTATTCAAGATCATGCAGAGCTTTTCAAAATTAATAATGAAAATGGCTTCACTGGCTTTATAAGGCTCTGTCATAATCTGAACAAATCATCTTATGAAAAAGAAGAAATATATGTTTTTATTCATGGTCTTGGTGGCTCCATTGAACAGTTTCTGCCATTGATGCGTTTAACAAATTCATTAAATAAACCATTTATTGCTATCGATTTACCAGGTTTTGGCAAGAGTGAACTTGATTCAAATATAAATATTGATAATTTCTTTATGATCAATGTTGTGAAATTCTTAAATAATTCAGTTCTCTCAAAATATATCAGTGTAGATTCAAAGTTAAGACTAGTTGGTCACTCTATGGGATGTTACCTTGTATTGCATTTTTATTTACTTTATCAATCAAAATATGATATTAGTAAGCTAATACTACTTGCTTCACCAAATCCAAATGAGACAAGATTAAATAATGCAAGTTATTTTACAAGATTTATAATAAGAACAGTATATAGCCAAGCTTGGATATTTGACTTTCTTAGGAAAAATTTTGATCAATCAAAAGGATTAAATTCTTCAGGTATAAAAAATTTCTTTCATGATATTGATTATGAAGATATAATGGGTAACATTAAAGACGTATATATAAGGTTATTGCAATTTTCCTTAAATATACAAATTAAAAGTAAATCAATAATGGGCTATTTACATGGTTGGGAAGCCATTGATTGGGAAACCTTGAAGTCCATGGTTACAAAAGATAACAACTTGAAAGCAATAATAATGATGTGCGGCACAGAAGATAAGATTACACCTGTTGAATATTCTAAAATAATAAGGAACATGTTCTCTTCTTTAAAGGAAAAGGATATACAATTAATTAAGATCGATGGTACCTCTCATAACTTATGCTTTGATAACCCACCCGGCACTGTGCTAAGCTTTTATAACAACGTCATTAAAGATTAATTACTGATTTAAATAATTAGTTTTATTCGTCATAGCAATTCATTAAAATATTATATACTTATATAATTGTTATATATTCTTCATAAATTAATTCGCATTTTATACATTCAAAGTTAAATAGTTATTTTCACCCATGTATCTTCTTAACTCTTCACTACTTAATTCCCTAATCCTGGAAAGTAATTCTCTTGTGATTCTATCGACCTTTTTGCATGGCTTATTTTTAAATTCTTGGGTAGATGCTATACCTAATAAGGATACATTATCTTTCGCATATAATGAGACAATCAAAGATATGTAATTCTTACCTGTTGAGTCATCAACAGAATTTACAATACGCATGTCAGTAGGTTCCTCTGATTTAAGAATTGTTAAGCGACAATCTATAGAATTTTCAGTTGAATGTTGATGTTGTCCAAAATTTATTTTAAATATGCTACTTGTTGTGATAATCATATCATTCATTATATCTGTTTCCTTATATTTGAATCTTTGTGATAATGTCTTTTTTTTAATATTAAATAAAGATTCAATCGCAAGATCATCGTTTTGACTAATCTCATCAAGAATCAACAATGACACCAAGTCATGTAAATTACCTTGAGTTGCCCATGGGACACGTCTGTTTAAACCAGATTTTGTAAAACTTAAATTCACCTCTTTATTTTCATTCTTTAAAAACAAAGAAATGACAAAGTTCTTTACCATATATTCTCTACACCAAATTATATTCTTCATTTTAATACTTCTTAAAATTTCAGATGTGTTTTCTAAATTTATTAATTCTTCAAAGATTTCACCAAAATTTATTTTTTCTAGTTTGAAATTATTTGCTAAATTGTTCTTACTCTTTCTATATTCTTCTCTATATTTTGTAGATCCGTCAATTGGTAAAGGGTAGTCGGATATTAAATGATTAAAACTATGCACACTTGTATTATAATGTGTATTATTACTTTCTAATTTGTTAGCAAAATATTCATAGCTTTTAGAAGAATCAGTCAAGTATACTGTTTCTAAATTGTACTCTGATCTTGGTGGTATTATTGAATTTTTGTTAGTTTCTAATTTATTCCCAACGTCACACATTGGATTTTTAAAATGATTAAATTTTGTCATGGGATTGTTGTATTTAGAATTTAATTGTGTAGACTTGTTTTCTTGATTAATGTGAAAATCATTTGAAACAACTAAATTTGAGAAATCGATTTCTGTTAGGTTTGTACATAATTTCAATAAATGTAAAACATAACCCAATGGCAAGTCATGGTAAGAAGAATATTTAGCTAAAAATTTGTTTGCTCGAGGATGTTGTCTTTGAATAATATTTTTAAGAATTGATTCATCTTGAGCAAATTTAACTTTTGATGGCGTTGGCAAAATTTCACTTAAATCACTTTCTTGTGAGTATTGCAAGTACTTTTGATCATTAGTATTATTAGAAGTATCCGTATTTGACTCCGTTGTTTTGATCTTATTCTCATTTAAAGGAGTCGACGTATTGTTTGTATTATTGTTTTTAATTTTCAATTTATATTTTAACCATTGCTTTTTATTTGTAATATTTTTACTTTGTCTCAATGGTAATATTTTAGTAGTTTTCTTATTTGCAGCAATGCTACTTGATGAAGATGGAGTTGAATTACTTGTCAACATTGAAGCAACCGGTGTTAAGGTATTCGTAAAAGAAGACATTATGCTTGTCGAAATGGAGCTAGTGGAACTATTTGAACGTAATCTGTGAGAATTAGTGGTATTGTTTGAGTTTGTTGATATTCCATTTTGAGATTGTGATGATGAATGTATCATAGTAAATGTAGAAGGTGAATATAAAGAAGCATTTGAATTTTTTCTCTTTAAAGTTGTAAAATTCATAATTGTTGAACCATATAAAGGATCATTTCTGTGTTTCCAATCTCTCCAAGAAGCCAATATGATGTCTTTCGAAGAATCATCATGCATTGTATTATTGAAAATCATTGAATCAGAACTTGAATTTTCAGGAGTCAAATCATTATTTATTGGTTCATTATTGTCATCATTAATTGTTGCTGACTCTCTATTTTCGTCATTTACTGGTTGACTGGTAACCAAACCATTTTTCAGCTGTGACAAGTTTAATATTTTTATCAACTTACCGTTTTCGGGGTACAGCCTCAATGAGGTAACCAATTGTCCAACTCTATATGTTGAAGTTAGATGTGGTTCGTAATACAATACAGTTTTAGTAGCTTTATAAAATGCCTTGTTAACATATAAACAAAAATAAATAGTTTCATTAAACTTTGTCTTTTGAGAAGTTGCGTTCGTATCACTCTCAACCGCATCATCTTTTAAAAAGGATATGATGTTAATTAGTAACTCTTCAGGTAAATCTTGAATTTGTTTATAAGTTTCATTTGGCCTACTTCTTTTAATAAAGCCAGGTTCATTATTATTTAACTTTGATTTCCTTCTATAATTTTTCTTGAATTTTTTAGAAGAACCAATTAATGACTTGTACTTTTGTTTAATTTTTGAAGTAGCAGATATAATAGTAGCATTATCGTTTTCGATAATCGATTCATCGCAGTGGTAAGAAGAATTTCTTGACATCGAAGTCTCCGATCTGGCATTTAGCCTATAAGAGTCGCCGTATAATTGTTGATAAATAGAAGTACCATACTTAGCGTAATCGCTATTAATAATAAATACAGGTTCCATTATATATATATTAATGTACCGGTAGCCAACAACTAAAAAAATAGTTTATTTTGATATATAAAAATAATAAAAGACAAAACAAAATGCTGGCAAATCTAAAGAGAAACTAAAGAACTTTCATACAATTATATATATATGTATATATATATGTTTGTGTTTGCTAATGTTATACAGTTGATGTTTTCACGGTATATATGAAAGATGTTCTAAAATTAAAATCAAAGATAAAAAGTGTTACTGTTGGTGTATAGAATCATACCTTATTCTAGTAAAGATCAGAATAAAATTTCCTTACACTCAAAAAAGTTTTTCCACCCCACCATTAATAGATGGGCTTGGTGCAGCAGAAAATCAATATGAGCTTATTTATTAAATTTTTAGATAAGGTATCAAGACTGTTTGAAATCCGTGCATCGAATTGTGAGGAAATCAATGGTGTCGTCTGGAAAGTATTGATAATGGTATATAATCATGCAAAAAGAAACGGTGATCCATTTAGATTTTTCCAGGGAGAACAAAACTCGCACAAGGGAATCTTGGGACAGCAACAAAAAGAAAAAAAACACTAGTATGCCAAAATAAAGTAGTTAATACAAGCAGAGATCTGAGATCCCGAAAGGGAAACCAACTCAAAAGAGTTAATCCCGTTAATATCGTACATCGGTTTGCCAGTCGTAACGTGGTATAGTATACCACAGCACACCGTAGCCAACTCTTTGCAGATGAAGCTCGATACGAAATGCGGTTCCAATTTGTTCCAACCCGCATTTAATTAATTTGGAATCCGTTTGAGTTGGGGTGAGAATCTCCGTGGAATACAGGTAAAAAGAAACGACAGTAACAGTTAATTGTTAGCGTTTGATAGGGTTGACGTACACGTTGACGTGCGCGCGGATAACACACAAGGAATTGGACACAGTTGCGGCAACACGATAACCACGATAACCGCCCACAGAGATATACGAGTCGCTGGTGTGGTAGGCTCATTCCCCCGCGTTAATTAACTTGCTGATTTGTCACAACGCGACAAGCCTGGACAATTTGTTTCGCAAGATATAAAAAAGAAACGTCCAATCTTGTGTTGGAAAGGTTTTTCCGAGAGCCAAAAGCAAAAAACGCAGTGGAATAAAAAGCAACGCGAGAGTCCCCGCGCATGAGGGGTTGAATGTTTTTTATTACATCAACTATTTTAGGTGAAAAAATCAAATGTATAATTATGCCGTCGTGCATTATGATGAATATGTGGTTCAAGTTTCAGTCCAAGTTTTGGTTCATGGTGACATGGTGTGAAGTGAAATTAGTTATTGTGAGTAGTTGCGGACCGGTGTGTTCCGAGATCCATGAACATACATGTATATATATGTTTAGATATGTAAATATATAAGAATTTATGTCTATGATGAAAGAGGTTGGTTGACAAATTCAAACATAACAGTAATAGGCATAACAAAATACAATCGATGTCAGGCAATTCGAAGGTCATCACTTGGGATGAAGTCCGTGGACTAATCCAAACAATGGAACTGTACAAATTAAGAAGAACAGAGGACATGTCTGTGATTTATTTGGAGTACAGGAATGATATTAAAAATAAAGGATTGAATTTCAATGATATTTTACTGATGAAATTAAATTGGGTGGAAGATGAATTGAATGATATCAATACCTTAAAATTCCCAACAGATGATGATAAAATCAAGCATGCTTTCACAAATACAGATTTTTACACCCTAAGGATCAATGATTTCCCGTATAATTTCGAAAACGACGTACACCATATTTTGATTTGGTCAAAGATTAAATTACCATTATATGCTAACGATGATACAGAAAGCGTTGAGGATGTAAAAGATCTGAAACTTCCAACTAAAAATCAAAAAATGGAAGATAAAATTGAAAAATTTTTAGAATTAAATGTTACCAAAAAATTTGGTATCCCAAGAGAAAACTATGCTTGGTTTATCAATTATTCGAATCTACAAAGTGTTAAAGCAATTTCACATATTCATTTATTATTGAAAAAAGATGATGAATTATTAGAGGCACAAATATTTGAACAAAATTTTGATCCTTTACTGTAAGCATCCCTCCCCCTCATATTTAACAATATATAGCAACATATTCATTAGTAATTAAGTACAAAATTTCGTAGTTTAAACCAGGACATAATATTAATTGATTAACTAAGATTCTTCCTGTTACGGCTCGTAATTTTGATAGATTGGGCTCTTAATCCTTTTGCCGAAATCAAAAAAAAAAAAAAAAAAAAGAAAGGCGATGAGCTTAAAAATTTCACTATAAAAAAAATTAATTTAACTATAAGTATAGATCACAAATTCAATAATATGCACAGCAACAAAAGAAATTGCATATAAAATTAGAAAATGGCAAGAGGTAGAAAGCCGTCTACTCTAATAACCAAAAAGAATTCAACGGTTACAAAAAAAAAAATTCAAACAAGAAGCAGGAACCCAAAAAAAAATGAAGGTCCAACTGTTAATCCTAAGGTAGAAAATGATCCTATTGTAAAATCAGAAATCACTAAATTAAAGAGAGGTAGAAAACCTCGTAATACAGAACCATCTTTAGTCAAAATACCAGTTGAAAAAGAAATTGACTACTCTTTTAATAGACCTTCATTGGTGTCCTCAAATTTAAAAGATAATAAAATCAGTAGAATTGATACAGAATACCTTAATAAGACTGTTGACCATTTGATAATGCTAACAAAGAAACAAGATGATGTTTATTATAAAGATTTAAGCTGTCCAAAGTTCATGGGGAAAAAAAATTATGAAATACTAAGACTACCTAGTGATATCACTATTTTTAATGATATTATAAAACAAAGTAAAAAAATTATAGAGATTGTAAACGATAATCAGATTAATGGGGCTAAAAAGAAGATAGATTTTATTAATCGTTATACTAATAAACCAGTGTTAGCAGGATATAACTCTGAAACTTCCATCAAAGATGTTGCTGAATTACATAAGATAGACTTGAGTGAACTTAAGCAATCTATGATAGATTCTAACTATACAGATAAGTTCAATATAAGAAATATCTCAAGGAATCTAGATAAACCTTTAGCTAAACTGAGAGATCTAAAATACGAGTGGCCATCTAGACCAGTAAAAAGGAAAAGCTCAAATAATAGACCAGCTATGAAAACAGCCATTGGTCCATCAGGAAAAGATTTCAAGCCTATACCTTGGTTATCTTAACTTTGCATATTGAAATACAGGTAGAATGTGATTTGATTATTTTATAAAATATAAATATAAGTTTAATTATTTATTCGAAAATTTATACTAAAAAGTATTTTATAAGCATCATATACTTTTCAAAATATAAATAAATATAATACCATTACGAGTATATACTGGTATTTATGTCGAATTTGTTAATTTTTTATATATATCAAAAATATCTTTAAGCTCTTCAATTTTCAAATCTTCAAACTTCCTATCTTTATATTTATTATTTTCATTTATACTTGTTTGTTTTTTTCCTGTTAATTCACTTTCAATAGTTGTTGTATTAATAATTGTAGCATCCAGAGAACTAAATTTTTCGTCAGGTTCGGAATCATTTTGTTTGTTTGTATCTTTGCTTGTCAATGAACTAACTGATGGACTTCTAGAGATTGTTTTAATATCAGAGTAAGGTTTAAAACGACCGATAATGTTTTTTACAGAAGAATCGATTACTGTCTTAATGCTATCATAGGAACCGTTACCGATTGTTGCATTTGTTAATGGTAATTCGGAAATTTGATCTAAGTTTGGATTGGATAATGAATGGTGAACTAATGGTAGTTTTATTGTCTTAGTCAAATTTAAGTCTAAAGCTTCCCTCATTTCGGATGTTAAAGTTTTCTGATACTTTTCAGGAAAATCTGAAGTTTTGATACTATCAATAAAAGTCAAGGATGCTTCTATATTTGTTAGTACAAATAATTCATTTTCAACTAATTTTTTCTTGTATCTAAACAATTTTATAAATTGCATATTCAAAAACACATCTTTTGGATTTAATCGAATTATGAAATAAATTAGCAATGATAAATATTCATCATTAGATGTATTTTCCTTTGATGTCATAAACTCATGCAACTTTAATAACAAATTAATTTTTTCATAAGGAGAAATACTATCGTAAACAAATTTATTAAATACATCAACTGCTATTCCAAAGCTCTCTTCTTTAAAAGTACCTGGAATTTCTAAGAATTCCCCAAGATCTTTATAATTACTTTTGTATAGAAGATTAATAAATTTGATTTTCTTGTTTAATAGTTTACTAAATTTTTCGAATTCTGGACTATTTTTAAAAATTTGAGACAGTTTAAAAAGCTCAGATTTTTTATGGTTAGCTGCTATTTGTAAATTTTGATCACTGTGGTAACTATTTGAATTGGTTTTTAGCATTTCATTTGGTTTTAAAGCCGATGTTCCAACTTCAATAATTTTTTTAAATATATCCTTTTCGCAAATCTCCATGTACTTATCTGTTTTCAAATTAATTAATTCATTATTTTTTATTTGCCTTGCTATTTCTTCTGGGGACAATAACTGTGTCAAATTTGGATTTGAATCAGTACTGAAAATAGATGAAGATCTTCTTGCTCTTCTTGGTACATTGCTGTTAACACTGCTACTTCTACTTCTTGCAAATAGTCCACTTAGCCCGCTACTCAATGTTTCTCTAGCGTTTATATATGTAGATGTGCTAGAAACTGAGTTGTTATTTATCAACTGTTGATTTGAAAAGTATTGGAAACAGCTTCTATCAAATGAAGAGTAAAAATTTTGAAAAACCAATGACAACTGTGATATTGTTAAAGGTTTTGAATATTTCGGTTGTTTTAAATCCAAAATAAACAAATCCAAAAGTTTTTCTAATTCAGGAGGCAATTCTTTCAAAACATTAACCTCATTTTCTATCTCATCTTCATTTACTAATGTATCGTTATTAATATTGGTATTATTATCATTTGTATTTGCAGTTGATGACGAAGAAGTGGTGGACAAAACTGCATTCGTATTTTCAACTTCTATTGATTTTTCATATTTTTGTGATGATTGATCTGAATTTTTACTATATGAATTATTTACAGACTCCAATAAATCAAAATTGGATTTTGATATAGGTGGAGTATAGAATGCGTTAATTTTAGTTTGCTCGTTAATTTCGATTATATTATCATCAGTATCTAGTGATTTTGTTGGTTCAGACTTTAATGTAGTCATGGCTTGATGGAATATGATGGGTTTTGTATCATCGTTATTTGTTTTATTCATCATCAGAGAGACCAATATTATTATTAGTTAATCTCAATTAAAAAGGGAAAAAAAGGACAGTTCTATTATGGGGAGTATGTGCAAGAAAATATGAAATTGCTCGGTATTTGATAAATAATTTATCTTAATTCCTTGTTATGATAAAATCTTAACGTTATAATAGAACTTATAGTTAATTTTAATTATATTATTAACCTAGGGAATATTTTTATTATTACAAATTTAAGAGAATTAAATGATTTAGAATAAAAATCCTAATATCCTAAACTTTATTAAATTTGGGAAAAATAAAACTAAATTGATAAATAAAATAATATAGAATTGAATCGAAACTAAAAGTCTTAACAAAATAATACATTTCTTGAAACGATATTTAAAGGAGATCACGATGACTTTTACGAATAAACCGATAGTTACAGTCCGGACGGACTCTAAGCCTTAAATATTTTGCTTTGAGGGCTTTTTATAAATGTAATGAAATTAAGAGTGTAAAATAATACTAGATTAAAGTAATATTATTATATTAATTTCCGTCTACATTCGAATCAATTAATTTGAATAATCTTGAATTGCATGGGCACATCGATAATAAAAGTAGTTGACTGATTAGCTATATTGCATCTAGTTTACTAATGAAAATACTTTGGTTTCTTGTTACTTGTAAGGAGAGTGATGTAAGAGAACAACTCAAAACATATCTAAGCTAAAGTTTGTAATTTTTTGGTCAATTATAGTGATGAGGTTATTGTTAATGTATTTCATGTTATATATTTCAACATCTTGGCTAGTTTTGTAAATATATTTTATCTTAGTTAGTTGCAATATAGTGAATTTTTCACTTTGAAAAATTCCAAAAGTTAAAAAAGTCATTTATTACTATATAAGTAATGAAAGAAATTGATTAGTATTTTAATGTATAAATTTTTGCTGACAATCTGAGACTCGATCTACTGATGATAGCAGTATCTACATTCGAAAATATTTATAAATAAATAACCGATTACATATACAATAGCAATTCAATGATACTCTGACTAAAGAATGATGAGATCAGGTTTTAAAATAAAACGGCCACATAGCCCAGATTCAATAGGTATTGAAAATTATAAGAAACAAAGATTACTGGAAGATTTTGCAAATTTAAATATAACTGATGCAAAAAAGTCAAAAGCTACAACTTTAGCAAATATCAGCGTTAATATACCCATATCAAATAAAACAAAATTAATTATTAGTAAACATACAAATGAATCAGAAAATTGTGAAAGTAAAATAATTGAAGAAATACGAAAACAATTGATTAATGAAAGGTTACAAGTAATTAAATGGATAAATTATCCAAAGCTAATTTATGAAAAGTGGTTATTATGGTTTTTACATAAAAATGATTACTCAAATTCAATTTCACATTTTAACGACAATCATTTGAATAAAAATATCGGTGTCGAAACTAATAGTAATATTTATCAGAAAGAGTTTGATATAGAAATGGATAACGATACAGATATAGATATAGAAATGAATTGAATAGCAATTAGCACATATTGATATACGGGTATATCAAATAAATGCTTTGTACTTCATTTAACCCTTTAAGTATGATACAGGTGACATTAATCACTAATGGATTTATTTATATAATTGAATAGTGAATAGAATAAAAAATCAATCAATTTGTATTTCTAAAAATTACCATTATAAACTTTATCTTAATTGATTAGTATCGTCCAATTTATTTATCCTTATAAATATATGTATGAGTTTGAGTATTTTTACATTTCGAACCGATCGGTTACTAGCTTTAATTATCAATGACGTTGATTTTTAATTTATTTTGTATAATATGGGAAACTTGAGCGTCAGAATTGATAACTTCATCATTGCCATCCTTGGAATTAACATGCAGTTGAAAATTGATGCTATCTATTCTTGTTGAAATGTTACTACGTAATTCATTTAGCGTAGTTTCAGGTTTTAACATTAAAGCAAAAATATCATCATTGTAATAAAATTTTATTTTAGTAGGTTTCAAAGGAGGTGGTAAAGAACTTGGTGGTCTTGATTTGGCTTTAGTGCCGTCCAAAGACATATTATTCATTTTTTCATATAATTGTAAATCTTCACCTGTTAAAGTATTATCTTCTTGAGTTGAAACATCTGTGTTTGCGTCAGATTGCGGTACCTGCAGTCCATCTGTTATTAAATTAGGAACATCGCCTAAAAATTCTTCATCAAAACCATTATCTTTAATGGCAAATAAAAATTTCACATAGTCACAACGTGAGATATAATCTGGTAAATGTATCAATTCAGAAACATAAACATTTAAATCTTCTTTTCTCTTATTAGTAATTGATTCAGTAACTTGTGGAACTGGGCCTGGAATATAAGGTAAAATACGTTTTGTCCATTGACCTGAACCATTTCTAAGTTTACCAGCTTCTGATGGGTATGAATCTAATAATTTCACCTGTAGGTCATAAAAATCTTGATAATACCTCTTTAACTTTCTGCTTTTACCATTTGATAGTTGACAAATTAGGATAAACGAATACTTGTCATCTTCAAATATGAAATTCACGACAGCTGCTTTTTTAATAACTTCAGAATCAAATATAGGTGATTCACTATATTCTTCATCAAATGCTCCACCTTTTCCAAAACCATTTGATTGGTCATGCTCGACTGAACCTAGAGCTATATTACTATTCTTATATTTTGTTACATTGCTTTTCCATTCTTTGATTGTTGGTAAATTAGATGATATTATATCATCTTTAACATTATTACCAGTTGCGTAACCAGTAGATATATCAATGATACTAACAAAATCAATTGGAACTAAACCTGGACCACCCAATCTACCTATTGGTTTTGCAATAAACCATTCGTAATTGTGATGAGCACAAATGAATAAATTTTCTCCAACAAAGACACTTAACTCATCTGCTTTTTCAGCTTTAAAATCATAAAGAACAATTGCATAAAGTGATGAAGTCTTTGAAGCATCATTTGATTGGTTTTGTGTTAAAGTACTACTACTGTTAACACCCATAGATGGAGGTCTTGTTTTATTAATTAATTCAAAATAACTTTTTGGTACCATACCAACTTTGCCAGAACTTGGATTTGAAGCTTTATACCATTCATCTTCCTCAAATTCTACATAAAAAAATTCACCTTCTAAAAAAGATAACTCTTCTGGAGATTGCGCTCTATAATTATATAATGCTTTAATTACTTTTTCTGGTGAAGAGATGTTTGAGGAATGACTCTTACGAACAGAAGAAACTCTCTTTTTATCCACAGAGATACTTCTTGAGTGTTTTAGTAGTTCAGTCGAATCTTGTGTTGGACCGGATATATCAGCTGAAGTAATACGAGCTTTACCTTGGCTATCTCTTTTTGACAGTTTGAAACCTTTCAGCATATTTTATATTATATTATATGCACTTCTATTGTATATCTGCAGTATTGATTATTATAATATATATTTTTAAGTTCTCTCAATATTAATAATCACTGGCCAATAAATGTAATGTGAACAAAAAATAAAGGAAAGAAATGAAACACAACTTAATAGACTTGATACAGCAGATTATAATATAATTTTTCGATTAAAAGTATATCAAGCACTTTATCTTAAAAATCAGATATATATATACTTATATTTATACTTATTAGCGTAATAAATTAGTTTGTTAACGTAAATACCGATCAATTAAATTAATTGAATTCTATTATTTCTTTCTTTTTTTATCGTTTGTCAATTTTTCATTTTTTTCTTTTTCTCTTTCATGTCTTCTGCTTTCGAACATTTCATTTTCATTGTACATTTGTTCTAGCAGCACGGAAGGACAAATTAAGCACATAAAGCATTCGAAAATATTTCAGCTAGGAATAACAAGACTTTATCGATTGATCAACTGATTTTTCACTGTAAATGTATGTTTGTAAAATTAAAATTCGTACATGATTTGTAAATAATGACGTAGGACATCTATTAGCATGCTTGGGTTCATGAAGGTGTCCATTGGAATACTGTTTTGATATTTGTTATATGTGACAAATTTTAAGTTTGCTTTAATTTTACATTTCAGGTGGTATCTTATGTAATTGATGAAGAATTAATTGTAACATCCTAATGTTTAGAGATTAGAATTTAGAATGTTTTGAAACCTCAACATTCTTTCCTATTTTTATCGACTTTATTAACTGCTTAGATCGTAATATAACATGTATACATATTTTGATTCATTTAAAAAACTCGACTTTGTTGCTTCTGAGACTGTTGTATCAGATATTTTCCAATATGGATAATTAATTATGGATCTAAGTTGTTTAATCTTGCCGTCAAATCGTATTCTAGTATTTATGTTGTGATCTAGTGAGATTACAGGTGATTTGTTTATAATTGTGATTTCTTTCGTATTAGTTTTCTCGTTAGAATTTATAATTTTGACTAAATTTGGTTTTTTCCTATAGCATTGATAATGTCCTTGTCCATGAGTTCCCGTGTGTTTGACTATTGATTGCAAGTCATAACTCTTTACATTTATTGACCCAAAACTGTTGTTACTTTCAATGGATTGAATTTGTAAATTTAAATTAGTTTCATATGCAACATGGCAGGAGTTTCTAACAGGGATCATACCGTTAAATGATGATCTTGAAAGATGAATCAATAAACATTTAGGTGGTTTAGTTATTATTGTTCTTTTGAGTATATTTGTCTTTATTCTTTCATACACATTAAAATTGTTTTTATTGTATGATTTAATATAATAATATAAGTCTTCAGGGATATCATCATTTATATAAATAGTTTCTACTGCAGATTTGATACGATTGAGATATATATCTTGCATTTCATCATATTGAATATTTGAATTGTTTTTTTGTAAATATTGTTCAGTTGCTAATATTGAGTTCATCTGGCATACTAAACATGAATATGATTCTATTTTTTCCACTGTATTTTTTTCTATCACGTTGACTAAAGATTCTGAGTATGTTTGAGGAGTTTGTAATGTCCATATCATGAATTCTTGATTTTTAGGTTTAGACATTCTTTTACAATTTAAGCAAACAAGTACATCAGTTTGAACACCAATAAATGGAAAATCAGGTACTAATAAATCGACTTTTGAATTAACCATAATTACATCTTTCAATCTAATTTGTTCACTCAATAAAGTCTCCAATAAAATTTGAGTAATTTCTTGTGCATCTTGTTGATTCCTCTTTAATTTGCCTTTATTGATATACTCTAGTCCCCCTATTATCTCATTTACAGAAACAGTTTTTGGTGATGTGATTAAATTTTGTAAATCGATTAACAATTCTGATAAAGCATAATGTAATGGAATTAATTGTTGTATTGATTTAAACTTATCAGCCTGGGTATTCATATTTATTTCATTATTTAAATCATTATTTTTGCTTTCTATATACTTGAATGTAACTTTATTAATTTCATTCAAATATATTGTAAAATTTGGTAATATTGATAAAGCTTGGATGGATGAATTTATGAAACAATATATGCTCGAATTAGTTAAACCTGTTGTATATTTATCTTTTCTCTTTATATTTTCATTGCCTACCGATTGATCTCTGATCATATATTTTCGAATGAATGAAGTTAAAGTAGGTGTAAAAATATAACTTATTAAAAGAAGTGAACTTGTATGTAAAAGAACTTTATTATGATTACTTTTATAATATGAAAAAATGGAATCAATAATATATCTTAGATAATTATTCATTATTGCTATTGTTTTCTATTATTTCATTCTGTTTGTTTTTAAAAACAATAGCTATCATATTATAAATCAAGCTAATTATAAATGAATAATTAAATTTGATTTTGTAATCTTTAGATCTTACACTCAATTGTCATAAATTCTAAATTCAAATAAACTTCATTTTGAAAAGTTTCACTCGCTTAAAATTAAGGGTTTATAAAAATAAGTATCAACTTCATCTTTGATCCAAACGATAATTACAAGTTGGAGTAAGTTTTGATTATTAAAGTTTATGACTATCTATTTCTATATCAAAATGATCTCTATGTAACTACTATATATTATGTGCAATTTGCTCTTTTACTAATGTTTGTTGAAGTTAAATTTAGAGAATACAAAGTTATTTTTGCCTATGTTCCCTTATATCGAACAATATCACAATTAATGCTATTTCAAATGTGTACTACCATGATTTGCCAATAACATGCTAGATGAAAATGGAGAATCTGCATCTGTAGTTCTACCAATTGGTGGTAATTTTACTGAAAACGAGTCATTTGACCTTGTATTATTTTCATTATTGCTCGCCGTTCTCAAATAATGAAATTTATTCGAATTGGCTCTAACCATAGGTCTGTAATTTTGCTCCGAATATGGGAAAGAATTACTTGTATCTGGGGAATTCAAATCAAATGTATTGGGTGACGGTGAAAAAGGTAATAGTTGATCAAATGGTTGAGGGGAATAAATTTTCCCTTGATTCATTAGATTGGGCAATGTTGAAGCATGACTATAATTAATATTATTATTTTTGTTATGGAATTGAGAAACTTGCTGCTGATGTTGCTCTTGCTGTGGTTGTTGTTTTACGTTTGGTGTAGAGTTCAAGGTATCGTTTGAATTCAAGCTTGAATTTGATTTAAATCTTGGCGTTAATGACATTTGATAACTTAATGACGGCAATATTATGTTACTTTGAAGATATTCATTATCTACTTTTTCATTATCATATTCACCTGGTGTTCTTACTGTTTTAGTTATCGTATCACTAATTTCTGGAAAGTACGTTCTATTTGGAGGTGAAGAAGTATTGATTTGGATTTGGTTTTTTTCTCTTATTAATTTTTGTAATTGTAATTGTGATTCTAATATTGCTTGACAATTTTTCTTAGTAATTTCCATATTTCTTTTTAAAACATTCACTTCTGAAAATAATTTTGAATTTGATTTTTTATAACTAGTTTCAAATGAATGAAATCTGAATTCCAAATTTTTACTATTATTAAATTGATAAATTTTATTTTTTTTAATTTCATTAAATAATTCATTATCTATTAAATTTGGTAATAAATTTTTAATAAAAGATGTTAAACAATTTAAATTATCAAAATTGGAATTAAAAATTAAAATCAAACCATTAATTAAATTCTTTGCTAAAAATTCTATCAGATCAAAAAACCTAAAATATTTTAATCTTAACTCATTAGTTAATAACAATATATTAGTTTTCAATAATTTTAACCAGGGAAATGCACAATAAACCAAATCAATAGGTATAATTTTATCAATAATGTCATAATTTTTATAATTCTCTAAGTAAAAATGATTACTACTAAAGTTTTCCAATTCATCTTCTAAACCAATATTAAAATTTGTTATCAATTTAAATTTATTCAAATTATTCAAATCAGTTAATAAATTTTTTGATTCATAAAATTTGAATGTAAATAAAAAATGAATTGAAATCAAAAAAACTTGACAATTTAATAAATTATTTGACTTAATTATTAAGCATTGTTTTTTATTATTTAAATTAATTAATAAATTATCATTGATTACATTCAAATCAATAAATTTAACATTACTAAAATTAATAGAATCATTTTTAAAAATGTTAATTAATAAAAAATTTAAAATTGGAATCAAATCATTGTCAATTAAAATTTTCTTATCATTAATTAAATGATTAATAAATTCTAAATAATTTAAAGACTTATAATCCATCTGTTATCCCAAATCATAACAATAAATACATCAAGGAGTTTATAATTTGGTAAAATACATCAGCAAGATCGCATTAAAGTAATTTAAAACATCAAATCGGAACATGCCAACATACAAATATGTTATCTACTTATATAGATATTCATTTTTATATTAATATCTCTATGTTCCTGTATCTTATATATGTTAGATATAGGACCCTGTAATCGATGATTTATTTTTTATATAGTTTTATATATGATGTAAATAACAAAATTTAAAAATTGACCAATCAAACCCCATTCCCTGATTCAATAATAAGCAAAATGCCCAATAAGGAAATATATCTAAATTTCAATATATAAAACCATAAAAATAAATATGATTTAGAGGCAGCCAAAAAGCTACCGCGTTAAACCTAAAACGTTTTGGATACACACATATACACACATACACACACATACTTGTATAAATGTATAAATGTGTGTGAGAGAGTTTGAAGCCAAGAACTTAGCCTGAAATAATTTAGGGGGCGGTAGACGGTTCCGCGGGTAATTCCTCCACATGTGCAAACTCATCCGGACTTAAACATGGTGTGTGCCGGAAATTAGGTGCTGTAGAATTATCCGACGGCCAAGATAACTTCCTCTAATTTTATTACTTAAGCCACCACCTTTTTTTTGCCCCGCCGTAGTTAATTTGTACATGCATACATGTATTGAGGTAAATTACAGTTGCTTTATTTATCCGACACGGTTCCAGATATATTGTACCGATTTATGTGCTGGTCACACGACGAAAATAGAAAAAATATCAAAAGAGAAAAATATTAGCGCTGTTCCCAATTAACGTATGTGATGTAATCCAGATCTTGTTCTTAACTCCATGTTATCTCCGCCTGCATCCTGATTGATCAATTCACTTACGGAAATGTATATGTTTTTAGCCGCTGATGTAGCTCTTACTTTTTTGATTTAAATGACACAAAAACAAATAACTATACAAATATAAACATGTAAAAATTATAATTTTTCAATATAAGTTCATTGCTCATTGTTCCTTGAATAATTATGTTAGGAAGTAACATGATGGACATAGTGATTAATATTGAAATGTTATACATTTATTTTGTGAATAATTATATGAGTGGGTCAATGTTGTAGCATTGGACTCCATGAGTAAGTACAAATGCATTGGAATTGATTTTTCTTATTTGTTTTTGAGATCTTTTGATATGCTCAAATGGTAACGACTGGCATATCTTAATGCACAATTGCCTTTTTCACGCTATTTGGAAGTTTATATATCTAAATTACAACAATATATTTTACATATATCAAAACTGTATTTGCCATAATAAGTATGGCGCGGTGGAATTTGTGTCCTCATCGCTTGTATGGTTTCGTGATAAATGACATCATGCGCTTCTTCAAGTTTTGCAAAAAAAATTAATAATAATAATAATTATAATAGTTTTAAAAATTTCAGATTTAAGTAATAATTATTTCAATAGAACAATTAATATTAATACTAAGATTGATATTTGATTACCCCTGTATAGCAAAACAAAAAGTATTGAACCTCTGTTGAACCGATTACAATATTTATTGTAAAAAATTTCTATTTAGTCACATCCATACCCAAATTTTCTTTTGTACATAAAATTGGAAATATTAGAAATTATTAATATCATACTATTTATTAAAGATAAAAAGATAATAGTACATTGAAAAATCAACGGTTCAAATTGATTAACCATGTCGGATAACTCTCAACCTGTGACTACTAATGATGCATCACCAACTAAACAACAAAAACAAAATAAAGCCACAAAACAGCCTAAACAGCCTAAACAGCCTAAACAGCCAAAGCAGCCTAAGCAACCTAAGCAACCTAAACAACCTAAACAAGCCAATTTGAAGAAGGAATCTAATAATAATGCAACTGATTCAACGCCATCATCCTCATCAAAAACCACAACTGCCGCAGTAACTGGTACAACTGTTTCTGCTGGTAATGGCAGTAATAATAAGGCTAACACAAGTATGAATACAAAAAATACAAATACCAATAATAAAAATACTAATGCTCAAAATAATGGGGCTTCAAAACCATCAGGCCAATTTTCTGCATCAGATTTGAATAGAATTGTTTTAGAATATTTGAATAAAAAAGGTTATCACCAAACAGAAGCAATGCTGAGAGAAGAAAGCTCAAGCGGTGGTAAAGATAAATCTGCATTAGAGAAAGCAAAATTAGATAAGAAAAAGGAACTAGAAAAACAAAAAGAAGAAGAAAAACGGAAAGAGAAAGAGAAAGAGAAAGAGAAAGAAAAAGAAAAAGAAAAAGAAAAATTAGAAAATAGTAAGAAAAGAGATATGAATGGTAATATGATATCTTATGAACAAATTAGCCTAGAGACATCACCGGATAATTATATTAGATCTTATAAGTTATTGAAGGAATGGATTGATTCTTCATTAGAAATGTATAAATCTGATTTAGATCAAATCTTGTATCCTGTTTTCATTTATATTTTTTTAAAAATCGTAGCTAAATCTCCTATTCATGCTCGTGGGTTTTTTGATAAATATTCTTCAGATTTTAAAACATTTCATAGCTCAGAGATAAACAGATTGTTTAGTGTAAATTCAAAAGATCATATAAGAGAAAATGAAATTGCAAATGCATTTAATACCAACAAATATAGAGTCACATTATCAAAAACTACAGTAAATTTATTATTGTTTTATTTAAATGACAATGTTAATAAAGGTGGATCATTAATCATAAGTATATTGAACGAATATATTGAAATAAATTCTGTTGAAATTGTAACATCAAAAGAAAGATTACAAGATGGTATTAAACTTATATCAGCAAATGGTAAATATAATATGGATTTCGAAATAAATTCAGCTCCTGTAAAATTAGGCAAATTGCCACAAGATGAAGAATTCATAAAAGAAATTGAAACTGAATTAAAAATTTTAGATGACAAAGAAAAGCAAAATAGTTCAAACAATGCTATCGCAAAATCCAATATATCTGATTCATTATTAGAAGAATTTCACGCTTTGACAAGTCAATCATATGTTGAGTATTTTGAAAAGAAAAGAAAAGCACTAATAGATTTTGACATTAATGATAAAAAAACCAAGCCAGCTGTTGTTATCCAATCGCCAACATTAGAAACACTTCCTTTACCTCCTAAAAATGCGTTAGATTTAAAAATAGAAATTCAAAAAGTTAAAGAATATCGTGATTATGTCCCATTAGATGATTTGAAAAACGAAATGCCAAGCGTATGCATGTTCACATTTCAAAATACAAATAGAGAAATGTATTCACTAGATTTTAGTAATGATTGTAGATTAGCAGCTGCTGGATTTAAAGATAGTTATATTAAAATTTGGTCCTTAGATGGTACAACTCTAGAAAGTAAATTTACTAAAGTTCAACCTTCAAAACCAGTATTAGCTTCGAGAGGCATTGCTGAATCAGACATAAATAACAAAAATGTCACAAATGAACCTCCGCTAACTACAGTTAAACTAGTTGGTCATAGTGGGGGCATTTATTCCACAAGCTTTAGTCCAGATAACAAATTGTTGCTATCTGCTTCGGAGGATAAAACAGTACGTTTGTGGTCTATGGACACACTTACCACTTTAGTGAACTATAGAGGTCATAACCATCCAGTTTGGGATGTACAATTTTCTCCAGTAGGCCATTATTTTGCCACTGCATCCCATGATCAAACAGCAAGGCTATGGTCTCAAGACCATATTTATCCTCTGAGAATATTTTCCGGGCATAGCAGTGATATTGATTGTGTCACTTTCCATCCAAATGGTTGTTATGTATTTACTGGTTCTAGTGACAAAACATGTAGAATGTGGGATATTACAACTGGTGGATCAGTTCGTTTATTTATTGGTCATACTGCTCCAATTTTATCGTTGGCCGTTTCTCCAGATGGTTTATGGCTTGTTACTGGTAGCGAAGATGGTATAATATACTTATGGGATATTGGTACTGGTAAAATTTTAAAGAAAATGGTTGGACATGGTAAAAATGCCATTAATTCTTTAACATTTAACAAAGAAGGTAATCTTCTTTCTAGTGGTAGTACCGACAATTCGGTACGTATTTGGGATTTGAAAGTAATTAAGAATGAAAACAATTTTAGTATCGATATAGAATCAGAATCAACTCAACCAATCACAGGCTATGGAGGCAATCGTATTCCTTCTATTACTGAAGATATTAAAGATTTTGGTAAATTGAATGCTATTGTGCCAACGACTGATTTGGTGGTAAGTTTTTACACCAAGAACACTCCAGTTTTTAAGACTCAATTTACTAGAAGTAACATTGTATTTGCTGGTGGCCCATTAAGAGATTAAAATCTTAATTTTTAATTTATATAATTAACAATGTATAAGTATATAACTTCTACAAACAAATTTGCATCATATTTTTTTTTAGAATAATGTACTTATTTATATAGTACCCTTGATTAAAAATTAAGTATTTCCGTTAATTTTGTGCGTAATTAACTCCACGAGATAGCGATTGCGAAACTGTGCATTAAAAAAAAATAACAACAAAATTTTGGTGTAAGATGGATCTATAAAACAGAACTCATCTCGATTTATTTATATCTATGTATGAATGGGTATCTATATATGGTGATTAAATAAAGATTACCACTACTTCATCGTCATCTGGATTTATATATGAACTTACTCAAGCAAAAAATAGAAATAAAATGAACGATTATGACATATATGAAGATACAGAAAAAGGGAAGAATAGAAACATTGCTAGGACTGTTATAAATGATGAAGAATTAAATTTTCATCTTGGTTTAGATCAAAGATTAGCTGCACAACCACTTGTGAACAAACAAAACAAACTTTGGAGTGATATTGATGCATTGGATGATGTTAAAAAATTAGCTAAGGAAGAGAATATACTTGCCGAATTTTCGAAAGATGCAGAGACACAACTAATTAAAATCCGTGAGACGCATATCAAGTTACTACAGTTGATGAAAGACAGGAATGCTAGAATTGAAGAGCAAGAACAATTAAAGATCACATCAACCGAAACGAGGGAAGACACAGTGAGTGTCAATGTGAGTAAAGATAGTAATCCAGAAGGTATTAAAACCAAAGAGCATTTCAAAAATGCAATTGAACATATCAGAACTTTAAATAAAGAGATGAGTAACGCAAGTAAGATAACTGATACAAAGACAAATGAAACAGATAAACCAGATACTGCGTATGTAAAAATTGAGAATGACAATTCTTTGCTGATGACAGAAGAGAACAAATACATCGATGAAATGATAACAATACTAAAGGACTTAAGAGATTAGTACATGCTTATATACAAGTATGTGTATGTGTGTGCAGTAAGTTTGAGAGACCAAATAATGGGTACTGAGACCGTCACGTGACGGATCACTGCTATCACCGTCGGACAGCAGTCGTCAAACAAAGAAAACAACATCGCAGCTATCGTGATAGACGAAAGGCACCCGTGCAAAACGACCAAAAACACCGCCGACAGAAGATGTGAAAACGTGAACAGCTACGAAAATAAGGAATTCCGGCTTCCACTAATTTCGAAATTAGTGGAGTTGCATATACGGGTGTGCGCTGTCGCGCTGTCGCGCTGCGTTTTCTCCCGCGGAGATGAGACCACCGTGAAAATGTATTGTGCACGGGGGACGCTGGATGAAACACACCGACGGACGGTCTTAGTTGTTTTTGTTGCTGCGGTGGACCCCAGAGCCAGCGCTGGTTGTTTGTGCGAAATCGAAGCGAAAATTTGAACTGCGTAGTGGGTGGTGTTGCTGAAGGAAACCGCTCTCGAGCCGTTGTACCAGTTTTTGAGCATTTTCGAAAATGTTTTTGTAGCTCCATGGGTAAATGAGAAAAGGTAGAAATTTCGTTGATTTTACTGCGTTAATTATTTCGAATTGTGCTTTCTGGTCCTTATAATGGTGATATTTGTTGCTGATGAGTGGTGGGATCACTCACAATAACTTGTCAATTGCTAAAGTGAAGTGAGCTGAAGTTAAGCTTAATTGAAATTATTTTGTGTAACTACAAATATACTGTGCAACAGAATTATCATCCAATTGATATTGAAAAATTTTCTAAAGGTTTTACGATTAATTGATTACTATGTTCCCCTTTAAACAAGTTCTTATTCTAGATTACAATACTCTGCTCTGCTCTACTCTACTCTACTCTACTCTACTCTACTCTACTCTACTCTACTCTACTCTACTCTACTCTACTCTACTCTACTCTACTCTACTCTACACGTCTCTGCTTTTGTTGAGTTAATTGTTTTATTCAGTTTTGGAAAAATTTAGGTCATATATAACAACTCATTAATTGCTGTTATTTTTTTTCACTGATTTTGTATACTAATTACATTCTGTCGATTCGTATTAATGTCCATTCCACTTCATCCTGTTCATATTTTACAGATTGCTTATTATTTTTTGTTTATTTATAAATAGTTCATTTTAAAAGACTTTATTTCTGAATCAATTTTCTTTTTCAATTCCTTCAATTTTTACTTCCTTTTCTTACTCTTTCTTAATCCACCAGTATACCCCATATACAACACCCACTTTATTATTAATAAAATGTCTAACTTTAAATTAGCCACTGAATTACCAGCTTGGAAGAAATTACAACAAATCTACGACGCTGATGGTAAGAACATCAAAGTCCAAGATGAATTCGCCAAGGATGCTCAAAGATACAACAAATTAGCTAAGACCTTCACCAACTACGATGGTTCTAAGATCTTATTCGATTTCTCTAAGAATTTAGTTAACGATGAAGTCATGGCCAATTTGATCCAATTAGCTAAAGAAGCTGATGTCGCTGGTTTAAGAGACAAGATGTTCAGCGGTGAACACATCAACACCACTGAAGACCGTGCTGTCTACCATGTTGCTTTAAGAAACAGAGCTAACAAGCCAATGTACGTTGACGGTAAGAACGTTGCCCCAGAAGTCGATGCCGTTTTACAACACATGAAGGAATTTTCTGAACAAGTTAGATCCGGTGAATGGAAAGGTTACACTGGTAAGCAAATCACTGATGTTGTTAACATCGGTATTGGTGGTTCCGATTTAGGTCCAGTCATGGTCACTGAAGCTTTAAAGCACTACGCTGGTCCATTAAAGGTCCACTTCGTTTCCAACATCGATGGTACCCACATCGCTGAAACTTTAAAGGAATTAAACGCCGAAACTACTTTATTCTTAGTTGCTTCCAAGACTTTCACCACTGCTGAAACCATCACTAACGCTACCTCCGCTAAAAACTGGTTCTTAGCCAAGACTGGTAACAACCCAGCCCACATTGCTAAGCATTTCGCTGCTTTATCTACCAACGAAGTCGAAGTTGCTAAGTTCGGTATTGACACCAAAAACATGTTCGGTTTCGAAAACTGGGTTGGTGGTCGTTACTCCGTCTGGTCTGCTATCGGTTTATCCGTTGCTTTATACATTGGTTACGACAACTTTGATGCTTTCTTAAAGGGTGCTGAAGCCGTTGACAAGCATTTCCAAGAAACTCCATTAGAAGACAACATCCCATTATTAGGTGGTTTATTATCTGTCTGGTACAACAACTTTCACGGTGCTCAAACTCACTTAGTTTCTCCATACGATCAATACTTACACAGATTCCCAGCTTACTTACAACAATTATCTATGGAATCTAACGGTAAGTCCGTCACCAGAGGTAACGTTTTTGCTAACTACTCTACTGGTTCCATCTTATTCGGTGAACCAGCTACTAACGCTCAACACTCTTTCTTCCAATTGGTTCACCAAGGTACTAAGTTAATCCCAACCGATTTTATCTTAGCTGCTCAATCTCACAACCCAATTGAAAACAAATTACACCAAAAGATGTTAGCTTCCAATTACTTTGCCCAAGCTGAAGCTTTATTAGTCGGTAAGGATGCTGCTAAGGTTGAAGCTGAAGGTGCTACCGGTGGTTTAGTTCCACACAAGATCTTCTCTGGTAACAGACCAACCACTTCTATCTTAGCTCAAAAGATCACTCCAGCTACTTTAGGTTCTTTGATTGCTTACTACGAATTCTTAACTTTTACTGAAGGTGCTATCTGGAACATCAACTCTTTCGACCAATGGGGTGTTGAATTAGGTAAGGTCTTAGCCAAGGTTATTGGTGCTGAATTAGACAACACTAACGCTGTTTCTACTCACGACCCATCCACCAATGGTTTAATCAACCAATTCAAGGAATGGATGTAAAAAGAGTTTAACTAAATTTACTTATTAGTACGAAATATTTTACTCTTTTACTAATTCAGAAATGAATGCTCCACTGTCGTATATATTAAATAAATAAAACTAATAACTATATAGCAGTATGACAATAAATAATATGAAGTTTATGCAATTCAATTTTCTCTCTCTTAAGGTTTTGTAACACACTAAATTTTAAAGATTTGATATACTTGGATAGAGACTATTCAGACTACAGCTAAATCAATAGCATTCATTCATGTACTCATTAAAATACTAAAACATTATATATTCCTCTGCTTATATTTTAATTCTATGTTCAAAATTTATTGATAGAATCATAAAAAATACTAACGCGTAAATTAAACTCGTATGTAAAAAAAGCATATAAATGAATACTTTTTCTATAATTGTTCAGATCATGAACTTCAATATTATATATTTATGAATAAAATTAACTTGCATGCCTAAGATCTGCAAGAGAAATTATATTTATCACGTTTTTGACTATTCAAATTTAAATAGAGAATTTCGACTTCGATTTGGCAATTAAACAATTAAATACGAAAATTAGATATCAGATTACACAATTATAATAAAATGTCAAACAATATATCGACAACTGAAATTAATGAGGAAGTAGTCCAAGAAGATATTCAGATTCCTTCAATTGATACTGAACTACAAGAAAGATATACACATTGGAAGAAAAATACTAGATTATTATATGATTATTTGAATACAAATTCAACTAAATGGCCATCGCTATCTTGCCAATTTTTCCAAGAAGTCAATACACAAAACGATACGCATAGACTGCTGTTGACATCATTTACCTCAGGATTGATTCCAGAAGATGAATCTATTCACATTTCCAGCATTTCAACTTTAAAACATGTCAGTTGGGCATCACTAAACAATTTTGATATGGACGAAATGGAATTTAAGCCAGATAATAACACAAAACTACCACCAAAACATTTACATACAGAACAATCTATGAAATTTCCACAAGGTGATTGTAATTGGACAAGATACCTACCACAGAATCAAGATATTATTGCTGGTGCATCATCTGATGGTTCAGTATATATTTTTAATAGAACAAAATACGGCTCTAGTTTAAGGCAAACAAATTCTGTTCAATCGTATCAAGCAAGATTCATGGAAACAGCCGATAGTGTACAAAATGTTGATACTGAACCAATAGAAGCATTGTCCATTGATTGGAACCTACAAAAAGAAGGTTTATTAGCCACTGCTTATTCAGATGGTCATGTGAAAACATGGGATTTAACAAAATTTTCACAGTCAAATACCACAGTTGGAACCCCAAATTTTAAAGTATTGATGGATCCAAATGGTTGTAATGATGTCAATTGGATGCCTATGCATGATTCGCTATTTGCAGCTGGTGGTGAAAGTAATAAATTGATGTTATATGATATAAGAAGTGACAAAGAACCTATTACTGTTTCGCATGGTGTTCATGAGGATGGTATTAATGCATGTCGATTCAATTTGCATAACAATCTGATATTAGCATCTGCAGATTCAGTTGGTAATGTCCATATTTATGATATTAGAAAATCCAATGAAATAGTGAAAACAATAAATCATGGGTCGTCTATTTCTACCATTGAATGGAATCCAACAATTGACACGGTCATTGCCACTGCGGGTCAAGAAGATGGTCTAGTTAAACTATGGGATGTAAGTAATTCGGAATTGATATTTACACATGGTGGACATATGTTAGGTGTTAATGATATAACATGGAATAAACACGATCCATGGTTAATGTGTAGTGTTGCAAGAGACAATTCCATCCAAATATGGAGACCAGCGCATAATTTAATAGAGGAATCATTCTAGTAAATGAAATTTTATACGAATAAGTATAGCAGATTATATAAACTTACGTAGAACCGAGTAATAGAATATCAATTTGCGGAATACAGGTTCGGATGTCAGAATACGACATTTCGGTTCAATTCGTGCTTATATTTTTCTATAGAAATAGCAGTGTTATACCAAATACACAAACACAACGGCATCTTCACTGGCACCACTGCTGGCACCACTGCTAGTAACAGTAATGTTGGTGCCGATATGTGTCAAGACATTGATGATATGGCTGTCAAGACAGACAGTGTTTCTGACACACGCTGAAACACGACAACACACGTGACCACAAGCCAATCAATTTGATAGTGAGGCTCTCCAAACGCGAAGACACCTCCGTAGAGACATTTGCTACTGCTCCCGAGAGAACCCTCCGAGTGGTGTTTTTTGCAGATTTTGAAATCTTTGGAAGTTTGAAAGAGTTTGGAAAAGATCGAAATAGCAACTACAAACAAGAGATACTCAACGAAACAATTGAATTAATGTTTGTTGATATTCTAATGACAATTAATTTAAGAAAAATTACACACATATATATATATGGGTGTCAATTAGATATTGGTGCTTGTTTTTGTTGTTCTCCTCCGAAAGTTAGCTGGATAACACTGAAGTTTAATCAATTATTTTGTAAACCAAGCAAAAGAGACCCCCCTATCAAATTTACTTTGTGAGCGAGTACTTAGTTCTGGTTTAATTCAAATACATATATAAGGAATAATATTAGACAATAGTCATCTATTAAAGGAAAAATGAGTCTACGTTTAGCTTTGAAATCTACCTCTAGACCAATACAGGCTGTTGGAATTCGTTCCATCCCTGCCATTCGTCACATGTCCACTTCTAAAACACCTGAACCAAAGGAAAAAGCAAGTTCAATCATAGACGCCATTCCTGGTAACAATATTTTATCAAAGACTGGTATATTGGCTACTTCTGCTGCTGGTGCAGTCTATGCCATCTCTAACGAATTATACGTCATAAACGATGAAAGTATTTTAGTTGGTACCTTTTTAGGTTTTTCAATCATTTTTGGTAAGTTTGTTGCTCCATTATACAAAGATTTTGCTAATGAAAGAATTAAGAAAGTTACAGATATCCTAAATGCTTCTAGAAACAAGCATGTTGATGCAGTTAAGGAAAGAATCGATTCTGTCTCTGAATTACAAAACGTTTCTGCTACAACCAAAGTTTTATTTGATGTTTCTAAAGAAACTGTCGAATTAGAGGCTAAAGCATTTGAATTGAAACAAAAAGTCGATTTGGCTGAAGAGGCTAGATCTGTTTTGGATTCATGGGTAAGATACGAATCTTCCATTCGTAAACAACAACAAAAACAAATTACTGAAACTGTTATTTCAAAAGTTAAAGCTGAATTAGAAAATCCAAAATTTCAAGATAAAATTTTACAACAATCGATTGTTGAAGTAGAAGAGTTATTAGCCAAATTAAAGTGAAAAAGAAAAACTTTCTAAAATTTAAAATAAAATAACTTTTAAGATTATGTATTAATCATTGAAATTTTTCATACAATTTGTAATTGTTGAATAATTCACAACATTTTTTGATATTCCTATGGTAGCAACAAATAAGCTTTCCCCCCTCAAACTTTATATATATGTATATATTACTAATTATAAGTTTTGCTTAGACTTATATAATATTCATATTCTAAATTCATAATTAAATTTATTAATAATTTTTGTCTTCTATTCATTAAGTTCATTTAGATCTATGATTAAATACACTCATTTTTCAGTTTCAATTTAGCATCGGTAGGGTTCTTCGATTTAAAATGCAAAAATGAAAAATAAGTAATTAGTTATTAGTTAAATCTAAAAACATATTTATTTGGTTGAAACATTTTAAAGTATAGACATGCAATTACATATGGCAACTAATTTGTAACCTATTTGTTATTAGTAAATGTTAATTGTACCAACTTTAAAAAAAGCATATATCATTGAGAAATACAGCAGCAGCAACAACAGGCAACGATGAATAACAATATTATTTCAAGTGGCTCAATACAAGAGAATTCAAAATTAAACTACAGTGGGGTACCTAGTCAGGCTTTAGATGCTATCAGAATGAGATTAGCCCAATTATTACATTCCTTAAAGAGAATCAGAGACGAATTGACAAAAGCTGATGCTCAACAATGGTATACGTTGCAATCACAACTGAATGTCACTTTATCACAGTTGATGTCAGCTACTTCAACTTTACAACATTTTCAAAGTGTTTTAAATTCAACAGTAGTGTATCCACTACCTAAATTTCCAACCACCTCACATGAAGCATTAGTAACAACATTATTAAGAAAGAAAAATATTCCAGAAGTTGATGATTGGTTAGCAATGGCTAAAGAAGAATCAGGTTTAAATCCAGATATACAGAGCGAACAAGAAATTGGTGATTCTTTGAAGAATGATAAAGAAATAACAAAATGGGTTCTTGCATCTTTAGTGGAAGAATTCGAAAAACATGATTTTAAATTATTATACAATGCATCATCTTCAACTAGAAATTCAACTTCAAAATATACTAAACCAAAACAACCATTTGATATTAATCAAATAATGGAATTTGTTTATAAGGGCAAAATTGCTGGTGAGAGTCCAGAAAAACCAGAAGCAGCTTTATAAATTTTGAATAAATAAATAAATAAAATAATTATTATATAGTTGATTATTTTATCATATACAATGCATATTTACAGGAATAATAAAAATCAAAATTTAAAAAATATTGGCATCTATCTCATTTATACGTTGAAGAGTTTCTAATAATTTGAATGGTGTCTAATCCGTAATTCCGTCATTATAAGTCATTAATCGATTTCATGATAAAAGTTTGATAACAAGTTCCCAAGTTCCAAACATTATAATACTGTTTGGCACAGTTCTCATCAAATGTGGAGTTAAACCGCTGTACATGGATATTAAACCTTCCTCTTTTATTACTACTTTAAACGTTTGTATCAAGCCAGTGTATTTAGCTTTTTGACCATCAGCAGGCATTTGTCTCAAACGAGTTCTTACAACTTCGTGTGGATATGTAGCAATGCTAGCAACAAATTTTGCAACACCTGCACCACCTGACCTTTGACACCATTCTTTTATCTTGTCTGCTCTGGTCTTCTTTCTATCATCAGAATGTCCAAATTTATCAATTGATCTTTTCTTTATGAATGACCTTAATTGTTCATATAATAACCACTGTAAAATACCTTCAACTGAACCAAGATATGAAGCTGTCAAACCTTTATATAATCCAACTACACCTTCATTACGCAAAACAGATTTCATACAATCAAGTGAGTTTTTATATTTTCTTGTAGTTCCTGCCTTATCCAATTGTAAACGAGTTTTGATTAACCAAATTGGATTGGTAGCGGTAGAAGTGGCCCAGCCTGCAGTTGCAGCAGCCATCAAATGAATCCATGGTGCTTCTTGATTATTATTAAATGTACGAGAATAAATTTCTTTTGTGGTACCATAGGTAAAAAAATTAATGCTTCTTGCAGGTATCACGCCAACTAAGTTTGGTCCTAGACCTTTGAATAAACTTTTAAACCCTTCTTGTCTATAGATATTTCCAATGATTCCAAAAGTTTCTTTAAAATGTAACATTGATTGATTTGTGAAGTTAACTAATTTATAATTTGATTTCAAAATAGTACTGGTGGCTTTTGATTGATAAGATTTCTTGAAAACATCACTTTGTAGACGAGTTTTAACCAAATCAAATGGGCAGGTAACAATAGCACCTGCCATACCACCAACACCGCCTGCAACAAAATGTACCCAAGGTTTAACATTTGTCTTTGGTTGTGAATTTTCGTTTGGAGGTACTGGATTCGAAGCATCTTTAAAATTTGAACCTTTCTCATCACTTGCTAAATATGGAGCGGACTCTAAAGCTTCATCTTCCCAATCTTTAATCGTTTTTTTTGGCATATTGAGATGATATGAATTAAAACTATTAGTGGGAGACAATAAGCGATGTTATTTTTACAGATTTCAAATATAATAAATATTGCTAATTAGTGGCTACTTATATAATAATATGTGATTTGGTGACCCTGTAATATAGTCTTTTATAGTATATATTACTGTCAAAAATAAATTCTTTATAATTTATCAAATTCTCAATATTTGTTGTTGTGCAATTTTAAATAATCCGATGTCCATTGAAATTCTTGAAATTTCCAAAAACGATGAAAAAATATACTAAAGAACTGCATATGTTGCAGTTAAACACATAGCTTAAAAAGTGTAACATTCATAATTATAAAATATTTAGATGACAATAGCATTGTTTTACACAAATATTGATGATAACTTTGTATTTCTAATTAAATCACCTATAAACTATTATGTATGCAATGACTGTTTTGTCTAAAATTTAAATTAACTTTTTTTATTGTTTATTTTTTTAAAATATTATATATGATCTTATCTAAATACAAAAAATATCATTATATTTCAACCATATATAATTAGTGAAACACAAATTATTTATTTATAACCCACTAAAAAATCCATAGAAAATATTGTACATATAAAAAATCCCAAATATGGAAATGAGATTCGATTAAATGAAGGTTTCGTATGGAACTGGAGCTAAAGTTTGTGGAACGTTACCTTCGGTGGAAACGACACGAGCTTCTCTTGGCTTGATTGGTTGTCTCTTCAATTGGACAGCAACACCTTGAGCCTTGGCTTCAGCCTTCTTAGCAGCGTTAGTCTTAACTCTTTCCAAGAATTCTTGTCTACACTTAGAGTGCTTAACATGTTCAACTCTTAAGTTTAATCTCTTTTCGATGTATCTGTTACCAACCATCTTGTTGATGATAACACCGACAGAAGACTTGGAGACGTTGTAAACGACACCAGTCTTACCTTGGTAGAACTTGTGTGGCATACCCTTTTGGATGGAACCATTGGCTTTGATATCGACAATGTCACCAACCTTGTAGACCTTCAAGTAAGTGGACAATGCAATAGCACCGTGCTTTCTGAAGTCACGTTGGAACATGTAACGAGTACGAGATCTGTAACCGTGACTAGATAAAATAATATCAATTCAATATTTTTTCCTTCATACGTGGCGTGTTATAATTTTTCAATAACAGAATAAAACTGGTATGGGAAGATTTGGAATGATAAATAAAGTTAGTAAATTGAGGTAATGGAATGACTATAAATAACAAACAAATAAAAAAATAATATGAAGACGTATTAATAATTTAGAATATGGAAGTGCTGTTTTTGTATAATCTTTGTTTCAATTCCATATAAATGTTGATAATGTTAAAATTCCACTTTATTGGCATGCTTTTATTTTGAATATAAAGTCGATACAGCTCTTGGCATTCCAATGATATTACACTATTTTCAAAATTTCATTATTTTTGTCATTAATATTTTAAAAGTATGCATACGATTTACCCATTTTCGATTGTAGTACGTGTGTTTGGTCTCTTGAAGGGAAAACAAACTGAAAAATATATAAAACAAGTCTTTATATATATATATCTAAGTAAGTAATTATGCTACAATTAAAGATAACCTCTAAATTGATGAAATGAAATTAAGCTGTGATTATCGTTATTATTTGAATAATAATAAACTGCAAAATTTACAGAATAACCGTCACAACCTTTGACTAAACCAAATGCACCAGCAATTGTAATATGAACAATACCATCATACTGATCTTACCTCTTCGAAAATTGAAATTTCATCAAAGCTCATCTTCAATTTGAAATTTTGAAATTTTTCAATTGAAAAATTAAAAAATCGAAAAAGCATTGAAAAAAGCAGTTTTCTGCAGCCATATAATGAGGTGGTAAACGGGCGGCAGTGGGAGGTGCAGGTTTGCACTGGAAATCATGGGTTCCATGATCAATGTGTAGTGCTTGTCTGTGCGATTTTTCACCGTACACAGACAATGTTAGGCGGTGGCTGTAAAACAAATACTTCTATGGCTTTTGTTCCGTTGCTTAAAACGTCATGAGATTGTTGGTACAACAGTTTTGCCTAACTTTGTGCGACATTTTACATAAAAAAGAGATAATAACGCACAGTGTGTCTGACTCCAAAAATATTGTAAGATACATACAGAGCAGCAAACCTTTCCCAGACGCTCACACGTACCACTTTAATAAATTTACAACAAATATGTACCATTGCGCACTTTCTACCTTTGTTTCTTGTTTTCTATGAAAGACAGTTACCAATACTAAGACTTTACGGTGCAAATGCCACTACCGCTTGTTCTTACATTAGCCATACCTATTATAATCTAATCGTACGAACTTACATTTGTTTGTTATACGTATAATCTTCTGACAGAGTTAGAACAAAACGTGCAAACCGTAGCCATTTTGCACGATGTTTGTATTATTTTTCGAAAAATTCCCATATCCCTTTGAAAAATATGTAAAATTTCCAGGTTTTTCAAAACATGTCCAAAAAAATACAAATAATGTTTTCTAAGGTGTGTGGGTGTTGCAGTCACAAAGCTTTCAGCTCTAACAGTTTAAGATACAGTATTGGAAAAGAACAATAAGATGTCGATTTGAATTACACTGTTCTGAGCACATTGTACTATAATATTACGAAAATTAAATGGTATTACCGTAAGTTATTTATTATGGATGTGAATCTATGTATATTTTTATATTACAATTTTATTTATTAGTGTGTATGCATCTACTCTTCTTCTTCAGCGGCTTCTTCGGAACCAGCGGCGTTACCAGCTCTCTTTCTGGCAACTCTACCTGGTCTGGCACCACCGAATGGAGAAGTAGAAGCAAAGTCAATGTGCTTTTCGGAGTCTAATCTGACCATAAAGGATGGGATGGTGACGATTTGCTTACCGACAGCAATATGTCTTTGAGAAATTAAAACTCTAGCGTGGTGAACAGACTTAGCTAAACCTAACTTGTAGACTTGAGTTTGTAATCTTCTTTCTAAGAAATCTTCGATTTTTAAAGCTAAAACATAATCTAACTTCTTCTTATCTTCAGATAAAACACCAACTCTGACTAATCTTCTGATCAAAGCATTACCTTCGAATAATCTCTTTGGATCTTTTTCATCTCTGGTTAATAAGTCTCTAGCGGCTCTTCTAATTTTAGATAATTGGAAAGAGATTCTGTAAATTTCTCTCTTGTTTTTTAAACCGAATTCACCAGCTAACTTTAATTCAGCATCTAAACGAGAAGATTCGTATGGTCTCTTTGGGGTAGAGTAAGTCTTGGAGTAAGTTCTTGGGGCTCCTATACACAATTTTTATTTTCATTAAAATAATTGAGACAATTCAAATTATTAAATGGAAATTGAATGTTAGTTATAAAAGTTCAAAATTTAAATACATAAGAGGATCAAGAGGTTCATAAATTAATACAGATAAAGATATATCATAAAAATTCCTTCGAACGTCAGCAATGTCCACTACCTGAGACATTATTGAAGGCGGTGCAACAATTCATGTTGCAACATAGGTTTAAGCTTCGAATCTTTTAATTATAATTGACATCATACAAAAACATATGACAATCAAATACAAATTGAGTTCAACGTTTACCTGAAGTGTCGGGAGTTCAGTGCAAACGTCATATGAATTCAATATCAAATGATTTAAAAGTTAGAGTTTCAACCTAGATAATATGATACAATCTACCTTGATCTTAATTTATGAGGACCCGATCCTCTATCTGAAAAATCAGACATCCATATACTCAAATAAAGCACACGGTATTAATTAATAACGTACTTGGCATTGTTTAAATATTAGTATTGGTTTGTTCTTGATGTGATGTAATCGAATTGACAATATTATAATTTGATATAAATGATATTATCAAAAAGCATGTCCAATCAATAAATTTATATCAGTTCTTTTTATATAGAATTGGACAAATACATTTTCAATTAATGTTATTTCAATTGAAAAGTTTCAATGAGTTGTGTAATTAATTAGATCTATTTTCAATATTTTTGGAATTTAAAATTTACGCGTAGTTCAATTTTGGAAATTTGAGAATTTCCAAAAATATTTTTAAAAATTTAAAAGACAAATAATATGGATGTCTGGGTGCTTAGTTTTGAAATATGACTGTCTTGTTTTCTGCAAAATTCATGAAATTTCAAGATGATGAGATATTAAGAATGATACTTAAATGACTAAAGTCATCGATTTATTGAATTAAATATATTTTGTTATTGATATTTTGAGATTTGTTTGCTTATAGAATAAGTTTACAGGTATAAAAATTTTGTAATCCGAAGTGATTGGAGCTTACTATACACAATAGAACATTATCATACAATTGACATATTAATGGATTACACGGTGAATACACTCTTGAACGAGAGGGCTAGTAGATTGGATGATTTAAGGTCCCAATTGCATTTAAAGAAAATAGATGTAAGTATCAAGGGGAATGTTCGAAATAATATTTCAGATGATGGAGATGATACAATGACAACTAACGAAAACGAAAAAAATATTGATATGGATAATGAACCCTTAACAAGTTCAAAAAAAACTTTATTTGGTTCAATAAATGAAACATGTCCAGATTTCGTTGGAAAATTAAAGAAAGATCTTAATAGTTTAGATTCAGAAACAGATATGGCATTGAAGAGAATATTAAGAGAGAGACTTATAAAAGAAAAGTTAGGTAATGAAGAATAATGAACGATGAAAATATATTGCATATAGAAATTTAGTTACTTGCGGTATAAAATACAAAGATTCAAGCCAATGGGATTAAAGAATGAAAAAATCTATTGATATGTATTTAATTTTAACTAAAATTTTATTTAAACTCTATAAATATTGTAAAATTAATAATGTAAGAATAATGAACTTATTCATAATAAAATTATTCAGTGTTATATTTAGCGTCATAAATGTACAATAAACCAAAGATGAAGAAAGAAATGGCACCACCTAAAGTCATTGTTCTCATACTAATTTTAGTTGCTAGCATTTTACCACCCAAGACAGCTAAACCAGTACAAATGAAATGACCAATACAACCACCAAAAATTGTGAACCAATAATTATTATCAGAAGCCATGGCAATGATACTTATTTGAGAACGGTCACCAAATTCAGCTAAGAAATTCATAACAAATATTTGAATCCATAATGGAGAAAAAATATGAGATGAAACTTCATAAACCTTCTTTTGAATTGTTTCCAACAAATTGGGAGAGGTTTCACCAGCACTACCACCAGTTTCAGCATCTTCTAATTTCTTATTTAAATCTTTACTGGCTAATTCTTCCTCAACTTCAGCCATTTCTTCTTCAACACCTGCATCTTTAGACATAGCTAAACCTTCCTTCAATAATTTATAACCAAAAACTAAGAATAATAGACCAGCTAAGAAATGGGTTAAGTTGACTGGAATAACAGCAACAAAAGAACGACCAGCTAAACCAGATAGAATGGTCATGATTGCCAATGATGAAGCAGCAGCAGAGAAAACAACCCAACGAGATGAACGCATGGCCATTAACGCAGCAATTAAAAAGGTTTTATCACCAATTTCTGATATACCTATCAATAAAATAGCCATCAAAAAGGATTTTGAAGCAGAAGAATCTTCACCAGAAGATCCATCAGTATTGGCAGCACTAACTAGCGATAGTAAACATGCTATAGAAATTAAAATGTTTGTGAATCTGCTCATCTCTAATTAGTATTCTTAGTTCAATTCGATGGGAAATTGAATTTAATTCTTTTTATTGGTACAATTGGGAACAAGTTTAATGAAATCAAATCTTGTCTTACTTCAATATAATAAACACAAATGATATAATTTAAGTAGTAATATAAGCTTAATAGTTAAATATGATATATTTATTGAATACTTGTACTAATATGATATGGTACACTTTTTTTCAAAAAGACTCAGTTAGCACTTTCTCAAACTTTTTAAACCTTAACTAGCTTCTAAAATTGACGCGTAGGAAAAGAACACCATTTTCTGTTTCTTGGTTAAAAATTGAAAGAAACGACGCTAAATAAATCATGATTAAACATTGACAAACAAAAAAAAGACAATTTTGAATAATAAATTTTGGTTTCAGTACAATGTTTGATATATTGGATTATTAAAAGATTACTTACTAAATTTAGAGTATAACTCTTCGTTAAATACTGATGGATTATCATAAAATGATGTTGGATTTTGACTGCCGTTGTCGTAAGTTCCTTGTACTCTTTCTTGTCCATTAACTGAACTGTCGTACGATGGTGGTAAATGATTATCAAGATTACTCTTTGGAGGCAATGGTGGATTGTTATGGGTTATTGGGATAGCATTTGGAGCAACACTTGGTAATGGTACTGCCGGACGGCCATAAATTGGAGAATTTTGTCCAAACAATTGTTGGTTATTAATTGGTGGAGATGGATTGGAAATTGAAATGTTATTAAATCTGGTCTCTAATGAACTTGGTTTTGGTGGTAATGGTAGCGGAGGAGCATTTAATGAAGTATTTTGAGTAACGTTTGTAATATTCTTTACATTATCCTGGATTTGTTGAGTCATCTTTAATAAGCCATCATAAAATTGAATACCTTTTGCTATTGATGATGAATACATTTCAAAATTTGCAACAGCACTTTTAATTTTATTAAAAAATTCATTCTTCTTTTCCTTACTAGCATTATTTTTAGAACTATTTTCATGAATTCCTGTTAATTTAAATATATCAGCTAATTCGACTTTCATTTCATTGATTACTGAGGATTGTTTATAAATTGTTGCTTCAATTCTAGTACTCCACGGATTAAATTTTTGCAATTCAATATCAAATAGTGATTTCAATTCTGTGTCACTTTTACTGATATTTTTAACAATTGAAGATGTGATGTCATCTAGATTGATATTAATCTTTAATTCCTCAAAATTTCTTGAACGCTCCTCCTTCAGTAATCTTAAATTTTCATATAATTCTTTCACTTTATTGATCTTACTCAAGATAATCTCATTTTTAGAATCATCAATGTCTAATAAACTTCCTTCTTTATCTTGTTCAAAGCTTTGGAAAATACTCCATAATTTGGAATCATCTTCTAATAATTTAATTTCTGGAATATTTGGTTTAATCAATGAAAAAATTTTCTCATCAGATTGAGATGCGTCAATTAATGAAGTTTTTAATTTAACAATATTTTCTCTTTCTGACTCTGGTAAAGATTTCAAAATTTCTTGAATATTCAACCTTTTTGAAGCTATAATTTCTATCTGTTTTTCGATATCTTTGTATGGACTAGATTTCATCATTCTAATCCAAGTTTGCAATTGTTCTTCCATAAATGCTGTTTGAGATTCACCAGTAGCAAAATAATTACCAGTTTTATATCCTTGAGTTAATTCACTTAATAATGTTGGTAAATTAGTAAACTCAATAAATGAGCTATATGATAAGTCAGCAATATTAATCGCCTCATTTTCTCTTCTCAACAAGTTATCTTTTGCTTCAGAATAAATGCTCTCTTTTTCGTACACTTTCATTGGAACAATACCTCTGAACAAACGATTAGCTTCTTCTTCAACCTCTTTTAAATATGGCTCCAATTGGTCATCCCAACTTGGAATTTTAACCGCATCCATTGTCTTAATATTGCTGGTTGCTACATTGCTAGGAATTATATCATGAAAGACGTAGTCATTATCTTTGATCAATTGGTTCAAAGAATTTGATACAGATTGAATATAATTTTCGACATCAAATTCATTTTTAAGAAGTGGATTATATGGAATGGAAGATTCTGCCAATTCTAAAGATAAAGTACTAAAAGCAATAGCTTCTCCAGTTTTACCTTGGCCTTCTAATGACATTGAATAAAAATATGCAGACACTGATTGATAAAATAATTCTTTAAAGTGGATATTAGTATTCCAAGATAATACTCCATAATCTTTAACTTTAGATTCAGGTGCTTTGATCAAAGTCAAACAAGTTCCATACATTGTTGATGTAGATAGAGCTAGTTTACTAATTAAAGAGGCTTTACTCTTGGAATTATCACCTTTTAATAATTTCATTACAAACAATTCTTGAGCTTCAGCATGACATAGTGTTGCTAAAAATGTGTTAATATCTGAATTTAAATCTATTGAAGGGGAATTTAAAAAATTTGTGGCAATATATTGGAAACAGCCTGCTGCTTTTGATAAATTTGCAATAGAGACTTTCATATCTTCATTTAAGTTATGTTTAGCAGTTTCAATCAACAAATAACCAATGTTGAACAGCGTACAAGCTTTTTCAAAAATAACATTATGTTGGGAATACTTCTTATCACTTTCTTCATGCGTATAACTAGCATCATACCAAGTAAAATCCATGTTTAATCTTGAACTTGAGGAACCAACTCTCATATAAAGATGTTCCAGATAAGCATAATACTTATAATTAAGTTCCAATAATGACTCTGCAGCTAAATCACTATTTGCTGTAACCCTTAAATGGTCCAGATCTTTTGCAGATTTTTCATCATAGAATTGATTCCATTGAAGTTCACCATACGATTTTTGTAAATAATAAGATAAACCTTTTCTCCATCTAATTTTTTCTGTGTCTTTTTGTTTCAAAACTATCAACGAAGGTTCAATCTTCATTTTTAATTTTCTATATCGTAATTCTTATCGAGTATATTGTATCTTTGCAATCTAAGAATAATTATACCTAGTATTATTTGTAAACTAATACTGACAATATTGTAAACTATTTACAAGATAATTGAATAAAATATTTTTGATCCAAAGAAATAAAAAAAAATAAAGAACATTTACAAATTTATAGTGCTCCCCTTTAATCATTTTTGAACTTTTAAATTTTTCATTCTACTCTTAAAGCCTTTAATTGATTTAAAGAAAAAATCTGGTGTGAAAATTATAAAGATTTTGAAATTAATTTAAAAACCTTAATTATTTAGAAGTATAATATCAAAATGATAATATATTAACTATAATTGTTGGAAAATTATTTAGTTTAAGTTTTCTTACATATATCATTTGAATAACTAAATATAGTAATTATTCTTAGGAACAATAGTTTCAGTTTTGCTTTTAGCTATCAAAGGATAAAAATGATACATACAAGATTTATTGGATTACAACCTATTATTAAAAGAAATTACAATGGACTGTTAATAACTCGTCGATTATTATCTACAACTCAGAATAGATATAATCAAAATACTAAAAATTCAGCTGTAACATCCGAATTTAATATAAGGCATTTAGGTGTAGCTGCTGATATTTACATTCCACCTCCTTTCAAAAATATTCCAAACCCACTGCTACATCCGGCTATTGTTTTTAATTTGCTTATTAGAAAGATATATACTTTAGGTTTAAATACTATTCAAATTGCCATTTTCAGAAATCAATCTGGTATCAAACCCAATTTTGTATTATGGAAAAATAATGCTATTGAATGTTATGTTAATGTCAATAGTCAATTTGCTAAAAATAAATTAGATAAGTGTAAATATGATACGTCAATTTGGGTTGAAGAAGCTTTACAAGCTAGGGAAAAAGCAATGCCAAAAAGTTCAAAATTAGATTGGAAGTTATTGAAATTTAATGAAATTCCTAAATTGGTTTCGATGCAAGCAATGTTAATACCTGGAAGACCATTAGAACATATTCAATTAGTGTATAAATTCAATACAAAACAAAGATTGACAAGTGTTGATAAAGCTACGAATGAAGTTAATACCATTGATAGAGATGTAGTTGATCATATTGTATTCATTTGTGATGCTACTACCGGTGCAATGACAATGGCTGGTTCAGTATTTGAAAGTTCAGCAAGCGCCAAATTACCAAAAAATTATGATGATGATACAAAATCTTCCATTGCAAGAATGAGGAAATGCGGTGACATTTATAGAGCTAATTCATAATGTTGAATAACTACATTTTGTAAATTATCTATTTAAATAATTTCAAAATCTTGTAAATAATATATATTTATAGTTTTGTTAATAAATGATGTTCATATTCTAAATATATATATATATGTATGTATGTAATGTAATATCTAAAATAAATAACATTTTAAATATTATTTTATCTTAATTATACTATTTATTATATCTAAGTTTTTTAAATACACAATATCAGATGGTAATATTAATGACATTATCAAACTATTACTAACTCATTTTTGATCCATAACATTAACATATCCTCTACCAGGCTTCTTTTTTTTTCTCGATGCACCAGATGATTTTGAAATTGATAATATATCATCTAACCCATTTGATTTTTTACCTGATAGCAGTGTACCTGCACTTGGTGGGTTTGCTAACATCTCTGGAAACACAATTGGTTTTGAAATATCTTCATTTGTAGTTTCAATGGTTTCGGGAGCTTTATCTTTTGTTGGGGTTGATGTATTTAAACCAAGACTAGCTTTTCTAAATTCATTGTGAGATGGAGGAGGTTTAGAACTGTTATCGTGCACTCTTTTTACAATTGGTGGAGGAGGAGGTGTTAAAGCAGCAGACATGGCTTGTTTTTCCTCCTCTGATAAATTTTTGCTTATCCAACGTTTCAAATCTTTATCATAGTAAAATGTAGATTTGTTACCTAACTTTGCTTTAATTGCTTTTTTTTCGTTTGGATCTTTCTTAAGCCAAGTGAACCAACCAGATTCTATACGTTCGCCATTTACTGAATTGTTGCCAAATTCCTGATTAATATTAGCATGTTCTAATGGTGCATCTGTATTCTCAAAATTATTATTGGCTAGACTGACTTCTGAAGACGTTTCATGGATAGATTTTAAGTTTGATTCTTCTTCCTCGTCAGATTCGTCCTCTATGTTATCGTTATAAGTAACACCAGCTGTTTGGACAGGTCTAATTGTCCCACTTGGATTCCATGCACCAATCTTAATAACAGGCTCGAATAAACGTTCTGTAACTATTGTACTATCTCTAATTGAATCTAATCTTTTCATGATATTTGGTGGCACAGATGGACCAGAGATGTTATTATTAGTACCAGCTAAATTAGAATTCATAGATTTGTATATGTTGTCTCTATTAGATAAATTGCTATTAGCAAGGGAATTTGAATGATAATGATTGACGTTTGAATGGGCAGATAGTTTTGAAATATCAACAGATTTGGAATTTGAATGACCTGTAAATTCTTTATTCATGTTTATGAGAGGGGGGTTGACACTCTGCTCATTAACAGGTAATGAATCTTGATCTTTATTTATTTCTTGAAAAGGTGTATTATTTATGGATTTTACAGGAGCATATGGGTTATTAGTATTTTTGATTGGTTCAACCTTTGGAGCATATGGGTTGTAAGTCTTGACCATTTGATCATTATCAAGAATTTCATTTAATATATTAACAGGAATTGGATTTTTGTTCATATCCTCTTTCATTAATGATACGATATCTCTATGGACAACACTTGTATCTGCGTTACCAGTTGAATCATTCAATGACATCTCTGAATCATTGATAAATTCAAATTTATTTTCTGGAGGAACAAAAATATCATTATCTTTATCCTCTTTAAAAATTTCTACTGTCGACGAAATATTCGACATTGGGTGGTCAATTACGTTTTTAGGACTTGGTGGTTCTACCTCAATAGCTTTATTATCCTCTTTAACTTCTGAGTCAGGCTTCTTTATTCTTAGAACTTTTAATATGAAATCCAAATCTTCAGTTTCTGATTCGGTAAACTTCGAATCTGAGATTTCTGCTAGTTTTAATAACTCTTTGGCATAACATGAAGCTTCTTCATGTTTTTCCATTTTTATCAAAAACTTAGCATGATCAATTTTCTCCCTATATAATCTAAAAGATTTGGTTTCATTCAAATCAAAATTGAAAATATATTCATAAATTTCTGATAGTATTGCAGAAGTAATATTATCTGGCTTATATAGACATTCAAATGTATAGTTTTCGCCTAGAATGATTGTGTTTTTATTTAGCGGTACATTCAAAATAACAAGTATCAATGACGATTCAAAATAATGTCCTCTCTCCCTCAAATGCATTCCTAATGTAAGGAGAAATTTATAAGCATTATTTTCAAATAAAGAAGTTTCTTCAGCTATCATATATTTTGAATTAATATTATTTAATAATAGTGCTGCAATTAAGTTCCAATAAGAAATAAAAAAATTAAAGTATTCTGTATCATTTTTTAGCATATCTAGCACTTTATCGTAAGCACCAAATTTTATCTGAAATGAAATCTTTAACAATTCTATAAAAGTATTATCACCCTTTACGTCGTTTTTAAAATTATTAAAATAATCATTCAATACATCAAATATAGAACCGGTTCCTATTGTGGTAGCTAATAATAAAGACATTGTAAAATCATTAGTATTTGATGAAACTGCAGGAAATTCGTTATCTCTCTTAGATTTGATATAATGAAATAAGTTTGATTCATTAAATGATACGGTATGCTTCTTTGTTAAAGTAGAATATTCCGTAGCTAAAAATTCATCATTTGTATGTTTAACATTTGATAAAAATGAGGCAATAGATGACAAAGTGTTATTATCTTCCAATTTATACTTGAATAATACAAGGATATAATACAAATATCCTTTTTTATCCATTAATTTAAGAGTGGAATTTATCCATTCCAGTAACATCTTTTTGGAGGTAATATTACTTTTCAATACACCAGGAAATGAAATTATCTGAGGATTTGTTAGTTCCATAACATCATTTTCATTCATTTCAAATTTCTTGATATTAGATAACCAATCAAATGGTAACTTAGTCATTTCTAAATTTGGTTCCTCATTAGATTCTGTTTGAATTTCTCCATTCAAACTATCTTTTCTATCATCAGTGCGATTAGAAATATTCGTTTTCTCCAAAGTATTCATATTTGTAGACAATGAATTGTCTAGAACATTATCCATTGACTTCTCGACTGGAGTATCAGATTCAATTTCATTACTAACTGAGATGATATCACTATTGACTGTATCAGGAGTAATCAAATTTACGTCGTTATTTCCATTGGAAGTCTTGGATAATTCAGATATCAGCTTAACAGAATAATCTGAAACTTTTGGCTTTTCTTTAATTTCTGGTACAAAATCTTCGTTAACTATATCGATTGAATTTTTATTAGTTGGGTTAATCAATTTAGGTTGCAGTTTGTTAGCTTCGGTCTCTTTTATGGAATAATCAACTTTAACTGAAGTAAAATTTTGTTCAGCCTCAATATTACCAGTTTGTTTTATATCTTTAGAGTCTTCTATTTCACTGTTATTAAAAATAGAATTGTCAGTGGTATCTTCGGTAGCAGAAGGCGACTGTATCGTTTTTTTTGATGTAATCTGTTTATTCGAATCGCTAAATTCTGACAATAAACTTGAGTTTGAACGACGAACTGGGATAGGAGAATGTATCAACTTTGAAGAGGGATCATCGTTATTATTTTTATAAATTTCACTTGAGGTTTTAGAATCATTTGAAGTTAATGCGGAGTTTATGTTTTTATTATCAACTTTGGATGGAGTTGTTGGACCATGTTCATTAACTTTAATGGGTGGTTTGACATTATTTATATCCAAAGAAGTTATCGTATCACCTAATTCTGCTTTTTTCAAAAGTGTTTTATTGGAATTTCCATTCAAGGTATTCAAATTTTGTTGAACTTGGTTGTCTGGAATTTCATGCGATGAAAGTGTACTTGAAAACTTTTGTGGCAAAGAATTTTTTAATGGTTTCTTTACTAACAGTCTATCATTTGATATTGGAGGATTATTTTCCATTTGTTTAGTTACAATAGGGACATTATTGGTATTTGATGGAGGATGAGAGATTGGTAAAGTAGCAGATATCGGCGCATATTTACTTGAACTCTGTGCTAATTCTTGACTATCCTGTAAATCATTATGTAAATTAGGATTTATAGGTATGTTATCATCAAATGGTTTTTCATTTAAAGTTAACTTTGGCGTTTCTTGTGATGCCGATGATTGAATGTTACTGACAGGTTGAACGTTTCTTGCAGTCTGTATTGCAACTGGTTTAATTTCAATCTTCTTGTTTGCTTTTGAGAATAGTTCCATTGGGAAATCATAAGCATCTGACTTTAATTTTTCTTTTGTCATCTTTTGAACAACTTTGTTATTTCCGTTTTCAGCATTAATACTAGATAAAGTACCATTTTCATTACTAGATATAATTTTGGGTGTGATCTTTAGTTTTAATTCTTTCTTTTCTTGGTTGTTAGCTAAAAATGTATTATTTTCTCTAGAGTTCTTTTTAAAAGTTGCCTCCGTTGATATTTGAGGAATAGAACTTGGTTCATATTTTGAACGAGGTGAAGAGCTTGAATGAGGTGACGAGTTTGAAGCATCTTTGCTAGATTTGTGAATTTCCAATACGCTCGAATGTTTCAATTCCGGATTGATAATTTTTGCCGGTGTACTATCGTCTTGATTTGTACTGGATTCTAAAATTACATCCTCAATTGGTAAATTTAAGATAGGTGATTCTGTATTTGTGTTTTCAATTTTTTTAATTTCAAAGTTATCTTCAATATCAGAATCTAAGAAACTATCAGATCCACTTTCAGAACTCAACAGATCTTCGTCTTCATCCAAAAATGTAAAATTATTAGCAGGATTATTTGACTCAACATTAGTACCTTTATTAGTTTGAGTTTGATTGTCATTTTTAATTTCTTTGCTATCATTTCTCAAAGAAATATTACTTGTAGTTAATTTTCTTGAATCATAAGCTGATGGGTTTAGCATACTTGAAATTGAGTGTCTATTCGTTGCGCCTTGTGATCTCTGTGATGAAATGCTATTATGACTATGTTCAGTTGATATATTATTCATATTTCTTGTGTTCATGGACATATTTCTTGATAAAGGCATTGGTGTAATATGTACAGTTGAATGAGACATACTTGACAATTGTTTCGTCATTGGGCTTGAGGGATCTGAAAACAAATATTCATGACTTAAATCATCGTAAGTTGGAATATTAAAATCATTTATCTCGTTTTTTGAAACTGAAAGGAACATTTGGGTACCATTGTTGGGTTTTGTATTAATATTTGGCATTTTATTTGACGACAGCCTAGTTGCAGCAACATTATTATTCATTGTTCTTGTTGAGACAGATTTATCCATATCTAACGATGCAAAAAAATCATTATTGTTATCGTCATCATTTGAATTGAATAAAGCATTTAATCTATCATTATTATTCTGAGTTGTATTCAAAGTAGAGTTCGAAGTAATAATAGAATCTAAATTGTTTCCCATTCTGCTCATTTTAATTTCTGTATACAAGTTGAGAATTCAAACAGTCGTTACGCCAAAACAAAACAAATCAGTTAAGTTCCAATTGGCCAATTGATTGATAAAATTGGATGATATGTGTCAGCTCAAAGCTAAGAATCGCTAGTATGACCAAAGCACCTGATACAACTTACTATAGACAATTAAACTTATAAATAAATGTTTATACCTAATATATCAATCTGTATATATTTCAAATCTATTTCCTCAACTTTTTTCGACTATTGGCTACGTAACCTCCTAAGTTCACAACAGGTGTTTCTTCGCGCTTTCGTCTGCCTTTTGTCCACAGTTCGATATTTTGGCCAAGGCGTCGTTCCCCGCGGTTTCACTTTAGGGTAGTGTAAGAGATGTTCAAATACTCATCCCATCGTAAGAGCCAGAGATTAAATAAGAGGTAATGGCGTTGTGCTCATATGTGGCTACTCTGTTGATCTTGAAATGCAAACTTGGTGGGTTCCATTTTTGAGATGTGTGGATTGCAGTTGTTTAACTGGGTGGAAGTCGTGAACGGTTTTAGGTTTACTGTCGTGCAAAAAATATGAAATTCTTTATGAACATCAATTTTCAAGATATGACCTTAGATAATGAGACTTGTATATGATCCATTAGAATGCATTGGTTTTAGTATTACAATAAATGGTAATGTTCAAAATTTAATATTTATTATACGGTATCAAACTTTTTTAATTTTATCGGCGTAAGTTAATTCATCAGAAATAGTAATGGTCATGAGCTAATCTTAAAAATACATGTAAAAATATTTGTTAATTATAAACGTTTACATGAAGCATGTTCACCATTTCAGTAAGTCTGGACCATATATCATTGTCATATAATGGCTCTATTATGCTAAGCGTCACAATCTTTATTGGTCAAGACACCCTTCAATATGTAACATTACCCGGTCATATACGCTAAAACCATTCAATAATATTGATTATGTTGTCAAATACAGTGAAATGACGTACAACAAAATCTTTTATCACTGTTCTTTTTTTTGAAAAGTTTAATACTTCTAATAAAATATTGAGATGAGATGAGATGAGGTTACCTATATACATATATATATGAATATAGGTATGTATTTTTTTAGCAATATAAGGCTAAGAGCAATAATTTGGTCCTGATAAACATATATCATCAGATCATATACATATCGAAAACATGGGTCGTCACGGTAAAGGTCCAAAGACTAATAAGAGTCAGAATTTGGCTCCAGAAAAAGAACGTTTTATTCAATGTTGTACTGATATCACATTAGAATTAACAAATTCATTAACTTCTTCTTCATCGAGAGAGATCAATTTAAATGGTTTAATTACAAAATACTCGAAGAAATACAAATTGAAGCAACAACCAAGATTAACTGATATCATTAACTCTATTCCTGATCAGTATAAAAAATATTTACTGCCAAAATTGAAAGCTAAACCGGTCAGAACTGCATCAGGTATTGCCGTCGTAGCTGTTATGTGTAAGCCACATCGTTGTCCACATATTGCATATACTGGTAATATTTGTGTCTATTGTCCAGGTGGTCCAGATTCAGATTTTGAATATTCTACTCAGTCCTATACGGGTTATGAGCCTACTTCGATGAGAGCTATTAGAGCACGTTATGATCCTTACGAACAAGCAAGAGGTAGAGTAGAACAATTAAAACAACTAGGTCATTCTATTGATAAAGTCGAATACGTTGTCATGGGTGGTACTTTCATGTCTTTACCAAAAGATTATCGTGAAGATTTTATTGTTAATCTGCATAATGCTTTATCTGGTTTTAATGGTACCGATATAGATGAAGCTATTAAATATTCTCAACAAAGTTTAACTAAATGTGTTGGTATAACGATCGAAACTAGACCAGATTATTGTACTCCAACTCATTTAGATGATATGTTGAAATATGGTTGTACAAGATTGGAGATCGGTGTTCAATCTTTATATGAAGATGTTGCTCGTGATACTAATAGAGGTCACACTGTTAAATCTGTCTGTGAAACATTTGCTGTCGCAAAAGATGCTGGTTATAAAGTCGTTTCCCACATGATGCCTGATTTACCAAATGTTGGTATGGAAAGAGATATTGAACAATTTAAAGAATACTTCGAAAATCCAGAATTCAGAACAGATGGTTTAAAAATTTATCCAACTTTAGTTATTAGAGGTACCGGTTTATATGAACTTTGGAAAACCGGTCGTTACCAATCTTATAATGCAAATGCTTTAGTTGATCTAGTAGCAAGAATTATGGCTTTAGTTCCTCCATGGACAAGAATTTATCGTGTTCAAAGAGATATTCCTATGCCATTAGTTACATCAGGTGTTGATAATGGTAATTTAAGAGAGTTAGCTTTGGCGAGAATGAAAGATTTCGGTACTACTTCCCGTGATATCCGTACAAGAGAAGTTGGTATTCAAGAAGTCCACCATAAAATTCAACCAGATCAAGTTGAATTAATCAGAAGAGACTATTATGCCAATGGTGGTTGGGAAACATTTTTAGCTTATGAAGATCCGAAACAAGATATTTTAATTGGTTTACTAAGATTAAGAAAGGCATCCAAGAAGCATACATACAGAAAAGAATTTACCGCACAAAGAACATCTATTGTTAGAGAATTACATGTTTATGGTTCTGTGGTTCCATTACATTCAAGGGATCCACGTAAATTCCAACATCAAGGTTTTGGTACTTTATTAATGGAAGAGGCCGAGAGAATTGCACGTGAAGAGCACGGTTCTGAAAAGATTTCTGTTATTTCTGGTGTCGGTGTGAGAAACTACTACGCCAAGTTAGGTTATGAATTAGATGGTCCATACATGTCCAAAAAAATTTAAATGAAAGCTTTTTCATTGATTAAATTCAGATCAAAATTAATTAAATTATGTATAAAGAAAGGCCAAGAATTGGGTAAACAAGATTCTTAATTTATTAAATTCCAGCATTATTAATTCGACATTAATGGTTTCCAAAACGATTTTTATTGTTGAATTTACAATATTATTTGTAATTGATTTATGTGTCAGTTCGGTATATTGATACGTTTTTGAATTGTTAATATTATTATTTATATCTATTATTCTTATCATATATTTACTCTATATGTGTATATATATATATATATTGTTTATTGTTACTATTTTTTAACAAAATAATTTTAGACTTAAAAATTGGCAGAAAAATTACTTCTTTTTCTTTTCATCCACAACATCATTAACATAAGAACCGTTGAAAGTCAAAGAATAGTTTGTGATTGGTTTGTAATTTTTTTGAATTAGTTCTGGCATTAATCCCCATCTCCAAATAAAGGTGTAATCATTTTCTTTGTTGATAGTCAATACTCTTAAATATTGTAAAAAAGTGATGTAATAATAAACCCCAGTTCCTGTTAACAGATGCCACCAACCATGTAACTCCCAAAATACTCCAAATGGTAATTTAATATAATTTCTTCTCACATGGATCCAAAAAGAACAAAATTGGTTATCTAAATTCCAAGCAATAAAGCCAATTAAAAAAAGTATTGATCCTATTAACATACAAGAAAATAAATTCGATTTTGCAGTTTTATCCTTTATCTTATTTTTCGTTAATAAAAATGAAAAGCTTGCCACAATTAAATTTAAAATTGCGTATGCAATTTGATGAATTACAGGTTTCTTGAATATTAAATAGATAATACTTAACATAGTTACTAATCCAAACACAACCAAACCCACAACGACTTGTTTTTTCTTTGAAATATTTGTACTTGAATTTTTATCGTTTGGTCTTTCAAGAAATTCTGTGTATTCGCAAATCATCGACCAGCTAGGTATACAAGTTGCATATAACATAGGTAATTCATCTAGCAATTGGTAATTATAGTCTAAACTCATATGAAATAACCAAGAACCCACGCCAACCAATGCAAACCCAATACCAATTAATATAAATTTGAACTCTAAATGTGACCGATACGAAACATAAGTAGTATATAAAGCTGTCGATACAAACACGGCATTTGTTAATGTATTTGACCATTCAGCAATATAACGTGAAACAACATAGTTTTCTTCACACCAATCAATGGTGGAAGTAACGTCACCCCAGTAACCGTCAACAGGTGAATCTGGATATGACCACCTTAAATAATTCATAACCTTGTATTTTTATCTCTGTGTTTTTTAGTAAAAATATATTTATATATATATATATATATATATATATATATATTACTAGATCGTGTCTTATACTTTGTGACAAGTAAACCAAACCAAAGAGAAATAAACAACCAAGAAAACTAAAAATATATAGCGTATTAATATATCAAGAGCTTTTGAAGTCAGCAAGAAACTAAATCTTATCTTCATGAGATTTACTAGACAACAACACATCTTGCTCATCATTGAATATCCTAAACATCTAACCCAACGAGATAGTGTTTTACTGAATCAATCAATCACCAATCTCATTATTTTTGTCATTTTAAATGCTCAAAATCCTATACATTTTGACCCTTTGACACATTTTCAACATCTTTCGAAACGTCCCGCAGGACAGTAAACCGGGAAAGGGAAAAGCACAATCACAGCGGTTCGTGCGTGCCTGTCACGGAAAAAAAACGCCAAAGCAAAAGTCGGTCAGAGATCCTCGTGGGGTGCCACGTGGAAATGCAGCGCAGGCGAATAAGGTAGTGAGGCAATACTAACCAAAGACACAGAAACGCTCAGAGTAGCAAAGGCAACGGTGACAATGGCAGGAGGAACAGAAAAGGCAAAAAGGAAGGTCCTACCCGGATTCGAACCGGGGTTGGTCGGATCAAAACCGACAGTGATAACCACTACACTATAGGACCTTATCACTTCACTTTTGAAACGACGAAGTGTTAATTGTTAAAAATCTCTGAAAGTATAGTGCTACAACTGAAACATGTTCCAAAAGTACCAGTAATAAAAATTTAAAATTGTAAACGTAAATTGGTGTCCTTGCCTTACTCATAAAAAATTTCAATTGCGCTGAACAATTTAGTTGCATGATTTTTTAGCAACCCAATAAAGGTGACATTATTTATTAATGTCCGTTGCAAGAAAATCGTAGAATTAAACTGGAAATGGTAATTCAAATGTGGTTTGATTTTACATTTGGCATTCAATGTCTAACTTTATCGACCCTAAAATGATGTTATCTCGGGAATTGTGAAGGTAGCACATTTTAAAATACACAACAACACACTTCAGAAGATGCACATCGTTCCATGTAGTTGTGTATCACTCGCATGTTGTAATGATAAGAGCAACTGCATTTCTATAACAGCAAATTTCTGAATATATAATCTATTCTAACCAACAGAGATAGCGAGGCTGTATTTTGGAAATTTCACCACTGCTATATTCCATATTTTGGACCATATTGCCATGTTAAAGTATATATAAGTCGTGTATTTCTTGTGAAATCAGTTAGTCATTTGAAAAGAATAGGATTAATTGATTGGTTATCAAAAATTGAGACTGTATTGTTAAATGAGTTCACAAATTTGGAAGAGATTTAACGTTTCTATAATAAGTAGTACTTGTTCATTTCTGAGACACATGTCTGCACTCAAAAATGGTATCCTTTCAGCCATCTAGTATGCATCCTTGACTCAGTTAATGTTTGATACTGAGCTCTGTCATAAAATTGCAGGAATCTTCTGTGATCGCTGATCAATTTTTTACAATAACATACTAAAATTTTAACATTGTAAAATTATAAGTTTGGGCTGGTAAAGTAGAATTAGAGCATTTTAAGTGTGATAAAATTATGGCTCTAGAGTTTGAGAATAAAATTGAATCAGTGCTACATTTGAAAGTATTAATATGATGTTTTTTAAAGCGCATACAGGTTTGATCGAAAAGGTAGAATTAAAAAAGTTAATATAAGAACCAATAAACATTTTGATGCAAACAAAGAATAATAGAATACAGATAAAAGAAGAATAAAATAAACTATTAAGTAATATGGAACCTAGTTCGGCGGATAATTTTGAATATATATTGCAACTAACTCGTTTGCTGAGTTCTGAATGTAGGACAAGCAGAGAACAAACTGATAGCTTAACAAGTCTATTAAATAGAATAGCTGATCAATCAGGGATTGTATATGAAGAGTCTACCTCAGAAGTTTCTGAAGAAAAGATACAAGAATACAATGAGTTAGTGAAAAAATCTAAAATAGAGACTTTAATTGAAGAAAATTATAAATTGTTGCATCAAATTGAACAACAAGAATATATGAACTCAAAAGTATTGTTATTGATAAATAATATAAATGAACATATTAATTCAATTAAAATATTTTTGATGGAAGAACGTTTAATGAAACATAAGAAAGATTTGAAGATTATTTTAACCGATGATGATATGAAAATAATTCAAAATTCTACGGATAATTTGAAGGTATCTAAATTAATTATGAATAAGAATCTAGAGCCAGTACTATCAAAACTCCGTTCAGTTTTAAAAATTGTAGACTTTAGTAAGGTTGACATGACAACAAATGAATATAAACAGTTTCTAAAAAGTGTACGAATATTAAATGATAATTATAATGCTAAATTAATAGTCCCTAATATATAGTAATAGATAGATAATTACCAATGAATGCATATGACTAACTTAGTTTGAGTTTCTTAATTTTGGATATCTTTATAATTATAATTGATCTTAAGGCAATACAGTTATAAAATATAAATCAAATCATGGCTTTTCTAACTCGATGATTATTTTACTTTATTTTTTTTCCTTCATTTTCATTTGGGCATGATTTCTGATATGATGGGAAGTAATGAAAAAATATTTCTTTTAAATATAAATAGTATTTGTTCACCATCGTGGTACTAACAGAAGTATAATCAATATCTTCTGACTCCATAAATGTTTTCAAGTGACCTTCAAAATGTGCATTGTTTAACAGAGCTTCAAATTTTGAACTATTTGAAGGATCTGATGACATAAACGATTTTTCAACTGCTTTTAATTTGTTATCTAAATGCTGTACGCTATGTTCCACATCTCTCATACGTCTCTCTAGAGTTCTCATATTATATCTTAGTTTGGAAATTAAAGATTCTAATTCATTCATTTCAATATCAACAAGATTCTTTTTTTGATTAATCCCTAATTTTACATTTTCAATTCTTTCAGCGTCAGTCAAATATTTATCATATGTTGTTTGAAGTTCATTTTTTATTTGTAAAAATTTATCTTCTTTTTTGACCAAATCAGTATCCTCTGCAATATAATTGTCAAATAATTTAACTTTATTTTTTTCTATATTTTTAATACCTAATTCAACTTTTATTCTCAACAAATCTCGGGCCATTTTTACTAAAGATGGATCAAAAGGTAAGTCCCAACTCTCAAGAACATTTTGTATCTTAGACATAGATGCAGATCTGTGAAGATTATGTCGTTCTTTTGACGTATCAAAGCTTTTTAAATTTCTAGTGCCATCATTATAGTATGGAATTGAATTTCTTCTGTAATATTCCCTTTGATAAGACATGTTAATACCGTAATTCAACTTATATTTTTTTGCATCATAATTGCATACCATAGAGGACAAAGATATAGAGGAGGAATTTGTATCAAATTTTTTTAGATTCAAGTACTCTTTGTTATTTGAATTCATATTGTCTTCAATTGAATCATAGTTATCTTCATTATCAGACCCAGATTCGGAAGTAACCGCATTTTCATTCACAGTAGTTCGTAGTTCATTTTGTTGATCTCTCAAAACTCTATTGATATCACCATTTTGATACTTCATTTTGCAAAACGCCCCATTTTCGATTAAAAATTTGGCAGATTTTCTTAACCTACCCTTCCCTTTCCATAATAATCCCAAGGAACCTCCATCAATATTTTGAATGAATTCTTCCAAATCAATAGTAATAATTTCATTTGTAACTGCTCTATTACCTTTACCGGTTATATCTAACACTGTTGACTTTACAGCTTTTTTTAATTTAAAAATATCTGAATTATAGGTTTTATTGGATACCGCAAATAATTTATCCAGTGTTTGATAGTCTAAATAAGGTTTTGTCTGTGTCTTTGATAAACCATATTTCTTTTGGAACGTGAAGATAGCTGTTAAAAACTCTTCCTCTTCAAACGGGTCTTTGGAATTTGTACAGTCTGCTATCACTAATTTATAATGACAACTTAAAACAAAACTAAATATTGCAGCCACAGTTTTCGTACCTAATGCAGCTTCGTGTTGAGGCTTTTCGATACCCATATATAGTTTTCCATACTGTTCCCACCATAAATATAATGCTTTTTTCACCTCGTCGTATATAATACCTTCTTTCAGGGATTCTGAATTAAATAAATTGAAATAACTTAATGCAATTTGAATTAGAGAAACAAAATCAATTATTGGATTGTATGATGATATAATGGCACCGCTATGTTTAGAACCATGTGGAGAATGGACATACTCGGCATTTGATGGCAATGGCAAAAATGAGTTTCTAATGTTATGGTCCATGGGTATTTTATATATCTGAGAAAACTTATCTTCCGCTGCACTTGTTGGATAATTTAATAATAATGCAGATCTACCACCACAATGTAATCTTTTCAAATCAAAATTCACTTTAAAATTATCCCAAATAAGTCTTATGTCACCACATTCAATATGCAAAAGATTCAATTTTGAATCAACAGTAAACAAATTTGTAATGAATAATGTTCCCTCCTTAAGAGTTTTTGGTTTAGCAACTTCTTTTAACTCTTTATAATATTCTTGAAATTTAGGTGGCCAATATTTGGGGTTCGTAGGTAATAAAACTTGAACTGCAGATATTGCATCTTTAGAGTTGCCTGTATAACATGTAATTAAACTTGAAATTTTCTTTTCTGCAACCCACTGTTCAACTATATATTTTTCAAAACCTGCTAATTGTATTTCGTTATATACTAGATCAAAATTTCTGTGAAGCTTTATATTGTATAATGCCCTGATATCTGGGAATATAAATACACTCAAAAAATCATTTGAGTGCTTAAGAGAGTGGCCATGGATTATCTCATTATGTTGTATTGAATTCTGAAAATATGCATTGTCTTCACTCATATGAACAAATTTTGGTATTCAATTTTTAATTGTTGATTGATTGTTAAAAGCTAGTACCTGAGTATTGTTTTCTCTGTTGCGTAGAAAGATGTATTAAGTTTAAAGTCACTACCTCTTTTTATTTATAGTGGTGTAATTCGATTTATATAGCTTATAAAACAATAAAATATATTATCAAATAAATATAAATATATATAAATTTGTGTATATAAATAACTATAGGTAAATTTAAATTAAATATGTTATTAAAAATCTTAGTAATCCTTTATTTTATATTTAATTTTGTTGACTTCTATTTTTCAATTTAAGGTCATCTCGAAAAAGGACGTTACGAGAAATTGAAATGATAAAAAGAAAAGTTTTAGTAAAAGATATTTAATATCCAGTCTAAGCATAACTAAAAAATTGTATGTTAACATTAGAAATTATAATCATTAACCATGTTTGAATAAGTTGCACTTAAATAATTTAACGAATAAAGAAACAAAATTTTTTTAAAGGTAAATTTTTATAATGGCCAAGGATTGTTCTTACTTTCATATGTAAATTTATTACTATTACAAAATATTTAAATATGATGAATAAAATAATATGGGTATTTAAGGAATAATCCTATCAACTATAATTCATCGTGTACAATTTCTTTATCTTCCATGGTTGATTCTGATTCTTTATCATTAACATCCATAGTAGAGGTGCTTTTAGCAAAGTCTTTACCTTTTGCATGGCCGTATCTTGCAACATTTCTTTGAGCTTTGTTTTTTATTTTTTCTAAACCTTCTGTGATATCAAATCCCTTTGCCTTATTCAATCTTAAGTAATATGGTAACATGGATGAAACACTTTCGCTAGTATTTTCTAATTGTTTTTTCAAAGCAAGTAACATTTCTTTTCTTGCTGAATCAAATTTTTTAGTTTCAAACAACTCAAGTAATTTATCTGCAAAAGTTGTAAGATCTGCAACAGTAATATCCCAATTCTTCAATTTTTTACTTATATACTTGGAAGGTTTTATTTTAGCTACAAATTCATGAATGTCGGTTTCAAGCTCATCAAAATATGGTTCGTATTCTTCCAACAAAATAAGTAAGTCATCATCAATTTCTTTAATTTCTTCAAATAGTTCATTAATAGTTGTTAAAATATTTTCAAACGTCTCTCTGTCTAATGGTACTGAGTTTGCTTCGGTATAAATATTTAAACCATCAATCAAACCTTCAATTGACTTCATTTTTGTTTCAATATTAGTTTTGTTAGAATTTTCAATACCATCATCAATCCACTCCAGATATTCTGAGATTAACAAAGAATATTTACCATAAATATCTTCAGGTAAATCTTCTGTTTCATTTACTGTTTCCAATGCATCTCTAGCTTTGTATACTTTATTTTCAAATTTATTAACTAATGTTTGGATTTCTAAACGTTCTTTATCCTTCGCATCTAAGCTATTTAAGGTATTAATCATAGCAGACAAGGTTTTATACTCAAAATCTTTTATAATTAAACCTGTGGAATAAATATCTAAAGCAGCAGCCTTATTACCAGTAGAATTAACATTTTCAGATAATTCCATAAATAAATTTTCATCGTAAACTTCTCCAGTTTCAAGATCTTCGAGGGGGTTTCTCAAACAAATAATTGAGCTTTTATCAATACCAAAAATTTTACTATTGTTCAGAGAAAATGTTACATTATATGCATAACCGTGTTCACATTTCAATGCTTTAAATTTATTCTTTAATTTGTTGGAGTAAATATCAAAAGTTCTAAACAACATCTCATCTTCATAAAAATCAATGGTAAAATTAGAAAGTATATTCTCAGTGCTTTTTATAATATATGATTGTGTTGCAGGAAATTGGACACCCTTTTCAAAAATAGTCACTAATTCTTTTTCTCCAGACTCTTCATTTTCAATAGCAATTGAAAATTCAGATGTTGTTCTATCAATAATAGACATTGGTTTAGTTTGAAAAGCACCATATATTTTAACACCTCTAATAGTAGTACCATATACTATTGATTCTTCAGCATTTACATTTTTCATAATTTTTTCTTCCCCTATCATATCGTACAAAGAATTTTGAACGGTAGGTATGCGGTTAGCACCACCAGTTAAGATCATACCGTTTATGTCTTCTATTGTAATGTCAGAATCTATTAATATATTTTCAAACATATTAATAACTGGCTGTGTTATTAATTCTAATAGATCCTCAGAAGCTTCTTCAAATTCTGATCTCGAGATCGTAGCGCTGAAATCAACATCTGGTAACACAGATTCAATACTGGCAGAAGCGTCATTGTTTGCACTTAAAACCAATTTAGCTTTTTCTGCTACTTGATTCAATTTAGCCATTGATCTGTCGTTTTCTCTTAATGTTTCCTCAGAAATTTTAGGGTTTTGTTCCATAAACTTTTTAATTAATATTTCGACTATCTTATTGGTGAACGCTTCCCCACCGATATCAGTTCTATAACCATACCCACAAAATTCTATCTGGATTGGGATAGAAGTATTAGAGGATTGGAAAATAGAAATTAAAGAGGACTGGACAGATTCGTTACCCATATCGTAAACAATATAATAATTTTCAACATCTTTAGGAAATTCTCGTTGTTTTAATACTAAATCAACAGCAACAGACATACCATCATTCAATAGTAGGCTACCAACTTCAGAACTAGCAATTAAAGAAGAGTCTAATAAAGCAGCACGCTGTAATTGATTAAAGTATTCTGGGACTGAAAAAACAATGTCAGTAACGACATCATTTGTCTTTTCATTTTTAGATAATAAGACATCATTACCTCTTTTTAATAATTCTCTAATGTTCATAGCAGCTAATTGTTCGACCGGATATTCTACATCTTCTAGAACAAAAGAAACGGAGTTTCTATCATTAATGATTAATTCAACACCTGGGTGCATGGATGAGTACTTATTAATTGATTTATATTTATCAATCGAAGAAAGACCTAAAAGCGATTTCAAATTAGCTGCCACATTTTGAGGGAATCTAGTAACTAAGGATGATATAGCTGAACCATAAGTTCTTTCATATTCAATTCTTTTCTTGCTAGATCCTGGTAATTTTTTAATAGCTAAACCATTTAAGTCTTTACGTTTAGACTCTGGGGTTAAAACAATTTCCATTGGAGCATCTGGGGCTACAATCATAGCCACCAAATTTTGATGACCATAATCAACACCTAAAACTGCACCAATAACATTTTGAAAAATTAAAGTAAAAATAAATAGATACTGAAACAAAATGTTCTTCATCTTGGAAATTTTTTTCAATTATAGGTATTAACTTTGGTTAACTTCTACCAATTGTTGATATAATATATGATACAAAAACACCTGGAAAAAGGCTCACTTAATACAACCTTTAATAATAGGATACGAATTTAAGAAGGATGAAAATGTACCTTGGTTTTTCTATATTACTTACGAAAGATTAAATCAAGAGAAAAAAATATTAAATAATCGAATTAATTACATAACATATCTTAAACTTTACTTGTAAATTTCTTATATATTAAGATGTTATTGATGTGTTCAAATTAACTGATATATTTTTATTGTGCGTAGGAAAACCTACTGCGGCAGTGAACTTTGAGCCTTGAAAAAAAAGAATAGAAGAAAATGATATAATTTTTGAGATGAGGTAAAGAAAGATTGTAAGTTGGAAAGAAGTTTATCATCTATAGTTCAATATTAAAGAAACCATACATATTTTTAATCATTACTATTATTATATTAATTTTGATTTATAAGATTGAAAAAAATTTGTTTATTTAAATTATTTTTTTATGAATAAAGTTAGATACTCGATCAATCAACTAGGAGGAAAACTTATCACTGTAGATTCAAATTGCATTTAACACTAAAATTAATTTTTAAATAAATATGTCTGGTAATTCATTAGAGGATCTAAGATCAAAAATTATAGCTTCAATGGGGGAACATGATAAAAAAAATGATTCTAGAGAAACTCCAGCTAATAAAATTCCAAAATATAATAATTATCAAAATAAATCAAGTAGCATGAGCCATGCCAATAATAACAATAATAATAATAATAATAATAATAGTAGAATTAGTGATCCAAGAAGAGGATACAATCTAAATAATTCAGATAGGCAAAATCCGTACTTATCTAAGAATAATGATAATAGAAACTCAAATAATAGATATGATCAAAATTCTCGAAATAATAGATATCAAAATAACGCTAATAATCATTATAATAGCGATCCACACGGTTACAGAAGTCAGCATCATAGATTAAGAGATAGATATCAAACCAACCATCATAGAAACAACAGTCTTAAAAATAACAATCAAAACAGTTTAATGGTGGATAACCAAGATCAACAATTACAAAACGTTATACCTATCGATAAATGGGAGTTAAAGAAGCCTACCAGATGGGGTATCACACCAAAAGGATTTGAGAAAGTTGCAGCAGAGAGAGCTAAGTTATCAGGATTATTTCCACCTCCTGGTCAACCACAAATTATTGATAAAAGAAAATTAGCTAGTGTAGTATATCATCGTGGTAGAAAAAGTAGAAGAACCAGAATATTATTTGAAGATGATGCTGTTGAAAATATAAGTTTCAGTAAAAGAAGTTTAGAAATTGTTATTAATGTTAAGAATACTAATATTAAAATAAATTCATTAATTATTAATTTGAGAAAAATTATTAAAAATATAATTAATGACAGCAATGATGACTATGAATTAAAAGAAATAAGAAATAATTCTAGTGCCATCGTATTAGAATTTGATTGTATGGAAGCCAGTACAATTATTTTGGGTTGTCAAAAATATATAAATAATAAATTGGATATTTCAAACGATGATGTTGAATGGAGTAGACCAAATGGTTATATATATCAAACTGATAAGACAAACGAGTTATGTTTAGATAGACTAATTTGTGTTCAAAATTTTCAACTTACTGATAGCAAGGATGATTCCACAATAGAAGACAATCTAAGAATTCAGTTTCAAAACCAAGGCATTGAGAATATTAGTTATATCAAACCTATATTCAACACAAATAAAGAATTTTTGGAAGAAGTGGACACGGACATCAGCGAAGAATTTATGAATGAAGAAAATAGTTCATTACCTCCTCCACCACCTTCAAGCATTGAAACTGACGATACTTCGAATATCCCTGAATTCACAAATACGATTTTTATTAAATTCAATGATGGTGAAAGTCATAAAGAGAATGAAGAGAAATTGATTGATAAATATGATACATTTAAACCTAATTATTCTACACAAAGACAAAATCCTAATGAATTCACGTTTCAATCTTTTCCAAAATTAATTAATTCAACCGAAATGATAGAAAGTAAAGTATTAGTATTGCTTAATTGTGTTGATCCATTAGATCTAAAAAATACAAATTTTATTAATGAAATAAAGGACACAATACTTGAAAAATTCAATAAAGAAGAGATCCAGAATATTAAAATCAAACAACCAAATTCTAATTATCTATTAAATTTTGAACATTTAAATGAAAATATTGGAAATATTTATATATCATTTAAATCAATCGAAAATGCAAAATCTGTTATGAAACAATTAACAGGTACAACATTTAATGATCGTATGATAATATGTTCATATTTCAATGAAAATGATTTCAATAATTTAGAGATATTATAATTATCTATAACATTCAATAAACGATATATAATTTCAATTAATAAATAAATTCAAACAGTATCTTACACAGCAGGGCTAGATTGGCTCTCTGAAAAAGTTATTGAAAATTCGAAGAATTTATCGTCATTCTATTTCAAATCGACCGAATAGGCAAAAGAAGGAAATTTGACATCTTAAAAAGGAAGTAAAATGGGTGTAAATTCTTAAAATCTATCAACAGTAAATTAGATTGGTAATTACAGTTGTAGTTATTAATATAAATAAATTGAATTATAATATGGTTGTAAAAATGACTATGACCGCGGTATTGTAACATTATAATACATAATATTAGAGTAAATATGATTAATTAATTGAGTGCAATTGATCGAGGAACTCCGTTGTTTTGCAATATAACAAATAGTACTATTATTATGTTAATATCAACAATCGTCACCTTCAATTGAAAAGATCTAGATTGCAAGTTTAGTCCTGTTTTATTATAAGTTATTTGAATATTTTGCTGTTGATTTTAATAGAATATACATTGTAGATTTCTGTCAGTTTTTATTATAGTTTTTCTTTAAAATTACGAGTTGGAAAATCTGTTGTGTTTAAATTGAAATTACAACTTCTAATTACATAGTTTATTTGTATGAAAAAGTATGGTAATTGCAACGTTTTATTTGTTAACAGTATGCATGTATTGATTTTCAAACAAAATAGTTGGTAAAACGTTATCTTTTACAAACATGTGTTTTATTTTTGCATGTAGGGTGTCAATTTATAAATTTATTTTGATGTACTATTACTTTGATAATTACTTGTTATAGAGTCACATAACATTATTATATTTGATCAGGTTTCAACTGACTTTTCTTATGATGTAATCTAGTAATAGTTTGACTGCAAGTGTATACATATTTACTTTCTTATTTCATTATGTTTTTTTTTCGTATTTAGTTGCTCTATCCATATGTTTTTTCTACCAATGTGCTAAAGTATGAGGTGGATTTATTGGAATACAGTTGTTATTTTTGACTTCTACAAAGTGTTTAATGTTTTATAAACGATAAAACATTCAATGTTGTATACCCTAGTTGCTAGCATCGGTGTTATTTTCATTATGGTGATGTTTTCTTTTTTAAATTCATATATAAGAACCCATCGATTCGAATTATGGATTGCATTATTATCTTATCATCTTATTATTATATCAAATAGTAATTGCTAATAGTTTTTTTTTCACATTCGTATCACACTAAACTAAAAATTATTTTTTGTTATGTTGGTAAATAATTTATTGTTCTTTGTTTCAATTTTTTCTTACTGTTTGGCTGCTACCCATACTTATAATTGGACAACAGGTTGGGGTACATATAATGTTGATGGTGTTAAAGAAAGAGAAGTCATCACTTGTAATGGTGAATTTCCATGGCCGGATATTAGAGTCCAGGACGGGGACAGAGTAGAGATTTATTTAACAAATGGCTTTACTGACGCTAACACAACTCTGCATGTCCATGGCTTATTTTTGCAAGGTCAAAATCAATTCGATGGTCCACCTTTTTTGACTCAATGTCCAATTGGCCCAGGAGATACTATGCTTTATAATTTTACTGTTGATGGTAACATTGGTACATATTGGTATCATTCTCATACTGCTGGTCAATATCAAGATGGGTTTAAGGGTAAATTCATTATTGAAGATGGTGAAAATAATGAAAATTTCCCATACGACTATGATGAAGAAGTTACGTTAGAAATAGGTGAATGGTATCATAAAACTGGTGACGAATTACTACCTGCTTTCATGAATTTATTTAATCCAACAGGTGCTGAACCAATTCCACAAAATTTAATCATTAATAATACAATGAATTTAACTTGGAACGTAGAACCTGATAAAACTTACTTAGTTAGATTGATTAATACAGGTGGTTTCGTTTCACAATATTTTTGGATTGAAGATCATGATATGACTATTGTTGAAGTAGATGGTGTTTATACAGAAAGAAATACAACGGATATGTTATATTTAACTATTGCACAACGTTATTCTTTCTTATTAACAACAAAAAATGACACAACAAAAAATTTTGCCATTATGCAAAAATTCGATGATACAATGTTAGATGTCATTCCGTCATCTTTACAATTGAATGCGACTTCGTATTTGATGTATAATGATGAATTGGATAAACCAACTGAAAATTTTGTTGATTCGATTGACGACTATCTTGATGACTTTTATTTAGTCCCACTAAATAAAACTGAAATCTATGATGAAGCCGATCACAGAATCACATTAGATTTAACAATGGATAATTTAATCGATGGTATTAATTATGCTTTCTTTAATGATGTCAGTTATACTAGTCCAAAAGTTCCAGCTTTAATGACAGTTCTTTCCGCAGGCGATGATGCCACCAATCCAGCAATCTACGGTTCAAATACAAATTCTTTTGTCCTAGAGAAAGATCAAATTGTCGATATTGTTCTAAATAATATGGATACTGGTAAACATCCTTTCCATTTACATGGCCACACTTTCCAAACTATTTGGAGAGATCGTGCATATGATGCTGATGCTGGTGAAGAACCTCATCCATTCGATGACTCAGATGTCACAAGCTATCCACAATACCCAATGATGAGAGATACTATTTACGTTAATCCACAATCTAATTTTGTTATTAGATTTAAAGCTGATAACCCAGGTGTTTGGTTCTTCCATTGTCATATTGAATGGCATACCATTCAAGGTTTAGCAATTGTTTTAATTGAAGATCCAGCATCGATTCAAGCAGAAGCTTCTCAAGCTTTGACTCAAAATAGTATTGATATCTGTAACAATGTTGGTGTATTATATCAAGGTAACGCTGCTGGTAATTCTGTTAACTACACCGATTTAGTTGGACAAAATGTTCAACAAAAATTCATTCCAAATGGTTTTACTGCTAAAGGTATTGTAGCAGTGACATTCTCATGTCTGGCTGGTATCTTAGGTTTGTTAACTATAGCTGTGTTTGGTTTAATGGACATGCCTGATGCAGAAGAAAAGGTTATGGAAGAACTAGATATTCCTTTAACACAACTGTTATCCAAGTAATCAATGCATTTTTAATATATATTAAACATTATTGTAATATGGATTTCCTCATATAACTCAATGTTTATGTAAACAAATAATTAATAATTATTATAATTATAAAAAATTATAAATCACTTTCAATAGCACATTTATACTAAAAATAATTCTGTTAACGATATAAACAAGAATCAATTTAGTAACTTAAATATAGAAATAATTATTTCTTGGTTCAAATTATTAACACTTTTTGAAGACTTATTATATAGTCATTGCATTTGTTCGACTTTCGATATCATTATAAGCCGATCGAACTTATTAGCCGTTACCATAAAATACACCCAATTTTATTGAGAACATAAAAAGTAAATTCAAGGTTATTAATGAAATTTATGTTATGAGAATTAGTAATAATAGTTTTTATTTGTATACTACGAATTCTTAAATTACTTTGCTTGCAATCGATATACAGACTTGAAAGAAAAAAAAAATTACAAGATTGCTTGAAAGAGTTTTCTAGTTGATAGATTTTATTTAATTTCTGGCTTATTATTATCTTATTATGATTATGCTAAATTTCTTTTTTATATATTCCAAATATGTGCTTAGTTTCACTCAAGAACGGTAATCACCATTGATTGTAACGTATTCATGAGATAAGTCACAAGTCCAAAATTGCGCAGTTTCAGTACCAGTGCCTAAATCAATTGAAATTTCAAGATCTTCTAATGCTAGCAGTTTGGATGCAAATGCTTCATCGATATCTAATTGTGGAACACCATTTACAATTAATTTTAGTTCACTTGGTTCAGAGTTATCTGTTGCAACAAAGCTAACATTAATTTTACTAATATCTAAAGATTTCAAATCGGTCAATTCTGTATAACCAATTGCACATAAAATTCTACCCCAATTAGCATCTTGACCATATAAAGCAGTCTTAACTAACATTGAATTGGAGATGCTCTTAGCAATTTTGTGAGCATCTTCAAAATTTAGAGAATTCTTAACATTGATTGTAACAAATTTTGTAGAACCTTCACCATCACGAACAACTAATTGAGCTAATTTCTGAGTGAATTCTGTAACTTGAGATTGAATTTGTTCATACTCTGGGGAAGAAGTTTTAATTTCTGGAATATCGATTGCACCATTGGCAATCATACAAATTGTATCATTTGTACTCATATCACCATCAACACTAATACAATTAAAAGATCTATTTGTTGCATATGATAACATTCTTTGCAAAGCAACACTTTCAATAGGCAAATCAGTGATAATGTAACCTAATAAAGTTGCCATATTTGGGCAAATCATACCAGCACCTTTTGCCATACCAGTTAAAGTGTATTGTTTACCATCTGGTAATTTGAACTTTGATGTAACAATTTTTGGGAAAGTGTCTGTTGTACAGATAGATTTAGCTACGTTCAACCAAGAATTGAAATCGTTGCCAAACTTATCTTCAGTAAAAATATCATTAATACCCTTTGAAATTTTATCCATTTGTAATCTTTGACCTATCACACCAGTTGACATAATTAAAGTAGAGTCTTTTTTATTTATTTTTTTATTAACTAAATCGACTATGCTGTTGGCATCTTTCAAACCAACTTCACCTGTGACTGCATTTGCACAACCTGAATTTATAACAATTGAATTAATACCTTTACCAAAAGTTGTCTCTAAAATTTTTTTGGATACTAAAACAGGTGCTGCTTTAAATTTATTTGTAGTAAAAACAGCAGCAGCATTAGAAGGACGAGATTCGTTGATATTTTTAATAATACCTAAATCTAAATCACCATTTTTCTTAACACCAGTAGATGCAGATGCAACTTTAAATCCTTTAGGAAAAACCCCTTCCTTTGGCACATATAAAGAGTATTTATCAATTGCTTTTGATGTATTTTTCATTAACTTTAAACCAAGTCTCATTTTATTATTGATAAATCTTCTTCGTATTGCCTTAAAGTAACTGTTTCTGATTTTATTTATCTAGATTACTTCTCCAAAATAGGCTAAACAATTGGTATAGCACAAATAAATTTTCATAAGGTTTTACAAGAAATCATCGACTTTATATATATTGATTCTTTCATTTTATAGGGTACTTAATTAACTTAACTGAAATTTCAACACTTCCATTGCAAAACAATACAAAAGGAAAGCAAAATTATTCAAGTGTCCCAATTAGGAAACCTTCCTCTCGAAAAACTCATCGCTTGTAACTATTCAAAAAATAGTTAATTATGACTGATTTGAAAAAGTTTAGTCATTTTTCTTCATTTTTGATAGTACGATAAAAAATAACCAGATATAAATACATGGGATAGCTAAATATATAAAAATGTACAATTATTCACTAATGTTTTGTATTTTCAAATCGTTAATAAATTCTTATTTGTTTATATCGTTTTCTTTAATATGTATTATTATATAATGGCTTATATCTTTTCTTTAATAACTGCTGGACTGTCAACTATTTCTTGTAACCATGATAATTCAATTCTACTTACATTTCTAGCGTAACTTTTGGTGGTGAAAACATACTCTATATACAAAATACCAGGGCAATTTTTATTTAAAAATAACATTGATGATGGATGGACACTTATGGTTTCACCAGTGGTGACTGTTCTATAAGATCTATCTGGCATACCAATTGCAATATTTTTAGAGAAACCGTTTAAGAAACATTTTAATATTGTAGTGATCTCTTCTTGATTACCTTTTAATTTTGTTGATTCGAATTCATCTTCTTCTATTTCAATTTCACTATCTTCATTTTCATTGAATTTGATCTTCAAATTTTGTTTTTGTTTTTGTTTATTTTGATCATTATCATTAAATAATTTTTTACAATACATTCTCAATTGTTCTCTGATTTTAATTACATTCTTGAATCCACGATACGATATAGCTAATTGTTTGCACCATTCATTTCTTTCATTATTATCATTCTTATTACTTAATTCATAAAAATATATATCAAATAATTCTTTCATCATGATTAAGTCACCATATTTTGCACCGTTATTACATAATGAAAGTCTTTGTTCGTTGATTTCATCTCTTAATTCTGCAGGAGGGTTTAATAAAAGGTTTTCAACACTTAAACAAGAGACAATATCAATGACTTGAGCTAAACATCCATTTTTACTGGCGCTAATTAGGACAGAACTCAAATGAGGTTGCAATGGTAGTAATGACATATTTTGACCTTTCTCAGTTATTTTACCAGTACTATCTAAGGCATCTAATAGATATAACTCTTGAAGAGCCATAGCAATAGCATCTTTACCAGGATTTTCAAACCATGTCCAATTTATAATATCATTAACACCAGCTTTCTTAAGCATCAATACAGGTGATGTGATCTCCGATCTTACTATTTCAGGTTCACTTTGTGATGGTAATTGCACAAAATCGCTTTCTTTATATAATCTAAATGTTTTACCATCTGTTTCTCTACCAGCTCTACCGCTTCTTTGCATTGCACTCGCTTGCGAAATTGGTACAGTCAACAAAGTAGCTAATCCTAATTGATGTCTCCATACTTTTACTTTACGTAAACCTGAATCAACAACGTATCGTATACCAGGGATTGTCACAGATGTTTCAGCAATATTTGTACTAAAAACTACCTTTCTTTTAAAACCTTTTAATTTGTTGAAAATAATTGCTTGTTGAGCAGGTGGTAATGCAGCATATAATGGATAACCAACTAACAAAGGAACCTTTTCATCTTTAGTTAAAGGTTCGGCAATTTTATTTAATACAGTAACACATTTATCAATTTCTTCTTGGCCTGGTAAGAAACATAAAATATCACCGGTTTGTTCCCTTTGATTTATTTGGACACAACTTTTAATAACGTAATCAACAATATCATCACAAGGTTCATTTAAGTAATATTGGGTAACTTCGAATTTTCGACCTTCAACAAAAAGAATTGGAGCTCCTTTGAAAAATTTACTAAATTTATCAGCTTGTAAGGTGGCAGACATAACAATCACTTTTAAATCTTTTCTTTTCATCTCAATTAAACTTTTCAAAAAACCTAAAATTAAATCTGTTAAAACAGTTCTTTCATGGGCTTCATCGATGATAATTGTATTGTATTCTTTCAAATTTTTATCCATCATTAATTCTCTTAAAAGCATACCATCAGTTAAATACTTTAATCTAGTCTTTGATGTAGTTGAATTATCAAATCTAACAGAATACCCGACTTGCTCACCAACATTACAACCATGTTCACTAGCAACACGAGTAGCTAAGTTGATAGCAGCCACTCTACGAGGTTGAGTAACACCAATTGAACCATGTTTTTTGTCTTTATAGATTTCGTCTAATATAAATTGAGGAATTTGAGTGGATTTACCTGAACCTGTTTCACCAATTAAAACAGTAACTTGATTGTTGTTTATATGGTTCATTATTTCATTTTTATTTATATAAACAGGTAAAGTTTTTCTGATTGAAAGTAGTTCGTGAGCTTTTTTTTTCAATACATTATGTTTGACGTTTCTATTTTCTAATTCCAATTCTAAATTCTTTGAGTTAACATTATCTTCATTTGCTTTATCAAAAAATTTGACATCTTTTCTATTTCTTTTAAATGGATGAACTTTTTTAGTAATTCTAGCTCTATCATTTTTACTAGCAACAAATTTTTCACTCATCCTACAGAATTTTTGTATTTATATTTTTTTGTTCAAGAATCTTCCAAATTGTTGAACAAAATATTTTTATTATTTTATTCATATATTTATATATGACTTTATTTGATTAAACCTTATCTCATCTCATCTCATCTCATCAATGTTTTAATAAATTTGACTATTCAAATTTTTCACTATAAATTTTTCAAAAAAAAACATTTACTAACAATTTTCCGTAGTAATCGGTGTTTTATTCGAAAACGAAATCGGAAAAATGTACAAATTTAATGAATTTAATGAATTCACAAAACACAGATATTTATTTAAAAAACTTATACCGCCCAGGTCTCTATTGTAATATTTATTATTTGGTATGAATTGTAAGAATAATAAACACATTACAAATAAAATATTTCCAAAGGATATAGTAGGTTGACAATAATTAAATTTTATTTTACTTATATTTATATTTGGTGATATATTTATAATTCTAAGAAAGGAAACAAATATTTGAGTTCTTTCAAAAAAGTTATTCAAAAGAAAATGAAGTTTTAAGAAAATTATTAATTATAAATGAAGTTATTAAAAATCAAAAGAATTATTTTAGTATTTTTAACAACTTATACATTTATCTTCCATGTTTTGCCTAATTTAACAACACCAGTTGTGAAAACCTTATTAATAGCTGAAACCCCTGATAAAAAGTATGGTGTTTATGGTTGGTGTGATAAATTTGCTAGAAAATTTTGTTCTGACATCAAAATAGGTTATGCAGGACCGAAAATTCCAATGGATAATTCTACTTTCCATCATCCATATGGTCCAATACCACCTCCTTTCTTTTTGCCATCATTTACTGACCTTACAGTTACGAAAATTCTAGTTGTACATCCAATAGCTTCTACATTTGAATTTGTACTTTGGGTATTAGTTATGCTAATGAACCATAAAAATTTTAAGAATAACATTCGTTTTACTCTAGTATGTGCTCTATGGTCATTGCCAACTTTTTTATTAAGTCTTCTGTCTGTTTTAATCGATACACTATTGTTTGTTGATTCGTTAACATGGATTGGTTGGAATCTTTACGCTGTCACCATTGCAAATGCAGTAATAAGTTCACTAATTTGGTCTTTGAGAAGAAATGTAGCTACTATTCAATACGAAGCTTTAAGAAATAGTGAAATGAATACAACTAATTTAGATGATTTTGATCCAATAGAAGTTTATTCCTTGGTTGAAGCAGAATCTGCTTCTGATAATGACTCTTTATTTTTGATGCAACCAAATAGAAGCAAAAATGTAACTTTATTAGAACCAACTCATTCATACACAACTAGCTGAAAATATCTAGTTGATTCCATTTCCAAATTAGGCTTCGAATACTTATGTCACGTGATTTAGTGAGCTTATTCGATTTTGAAATTTTATATAATTTTTTGGGTTTTCATAATTTCAGAATAATGTAGATTTGAATCATTGCAACTAAAAGAAAGGAAAGAAAAGGAAAAAAAAAGAAAAAAAGGTGCTTATAATTTCTTTACATTCCATGACAAAAAAAGAAGTTATATCTAAGCAAGCAAATATAAGCAAAAAGTTTCTGACGAAGAAACTGCATAGTAGATAAGATCATACCTATAAACAATTTGAAATTTTAAAAGTTACATGGAATTAATTTAGGACAAATCAATAATTAAAATAACTAATTAATATTCTTATGTATGGACCAAACGCAAGGTTTTATTCTTTAACTAAAGAATACTGTACAAAAAAAATTGTGAATTATACAAAGATACCAACAGTGAGGTTGTATCACTCAAATATTGTAAAATATGATAGTGATGAAATTAGCATGTTCAGTAGTAATCAGATTGTTAATGGTTTTTATAAACCTTCAAATATAGAATTGTTAGCATTGTGCTTACAAGAAGTTCGACCAACTTTATTAGATGGCAAAAAAATCATACAAGTTGTAAATAACAATCCCAATAACCCAATAGAACTTTATAAAAATATTAGATTAAAATTTAAATCAGTAAAAAATATTTCTAATTGGATCAAAGGTTATGATAAATTAATTGAAGATAGAGAATTTAAAATTTTAAAAAACATTGAACCGATTCCATCAATTATTCATATTCAGGAAGTTAAAATAGTTTTATCTAAATATGAAGATCTTCAACAGTTCATTAATAAATTAGATTTAAGTGAAAAAGAAGACAGCACTATTGTATATACACATGATTTTATCGACCTAACAAATAAACTTTGTTACGCTGAAGATTCGAAAATATTCATAGAAGATTTATATATTTTTTTACTTCAAAATTATATTAAAAATGATAAAACATGCATCTCATTAATCGGTTCAATTCAGAATAATTTTAACAGAGGCATTGATAATGTCCGCATATTAGACAAATTATTGATACAATTGTTTAATACTATTGAAGAAAATAAACTGTACTCAGAAGAATTAAACCATTCTATTATGACTTTTTTAGATAATATTGAGATTATTTTGGATAAAAATATTGCAACATTAAATTTAAATCCTATAACTAAAAAAATGATTTTGAATTTTTATATTAGAAGTTTTTCTTTATCAAAAAGTAGAAAACTTCTATTCAATTTAATCTGGCAAGGATATAAACCAAATGATTTAACTATTTTGAATTATTTAAAAATTGTGGATTTCGTTACAGCTAAAGGTGCTAGTTCAGAATTAAAAAAATATTCAAATTCAAGTGCAATTAGTTTTGTTCTAGAAGATGTTAATGACGTAGAAGTTTTCCGTTATTTTATTAAACAATGTAAACATTACAATGTCCTCAATTCATTGATTCAGATTATTCTCAAAAAACAAGATAGTGAAAACATGTTACTAAATTTAAAAGATACATTAATACATCAAGCGGCTTTATTTGAATATAATCCTGTAGGAAAAATTATGGATTTAAATTCATTGTATAATCTACTTGAGGAAAAAGCGTTCTCAGGAATTCCAAAAGAAATTTTATATGAATTTATAAAGGAATTAGCATCATGCGGAGGATTTAGTAGTATTTCTTATATTATTGAAAAGAATTCATTACAAATTGATAACCAACTACTAAAATTAATTTTAGATAATTCAAAGATCAAAAAGTTAGTTATTCAAAATGATATTAAATTTAGTAATTCGTTTTTTAATTTTATGGTTGAGTATATTTTACCAACTTTACAAGATTCAAAATCTAATAATTGCAAACATAATATTGAATTACTAAGTAAAAATTTTGCAATTAATAAATCATCGCTGGTTACTATTGATTCAATTAAAAATAATGAAGATTTTTTTAATTCAATAATCAAATTATTTGAAAAATCTGATGTTATTGATGATATTTCATTCAATAAATTTATTAAATTAAAAACAGAAGAGAAGTATGCATATTTTCAAACTCTAAAAATTAAATGATTAACAAATAATGTATTCGCAAAAAAATCTATAAGAACAATATATTCATAAACATGTAAATATATATATTCAACGCACAAAAACTAATATTACAAAAACCATTTTTACATAAATAATCAAAATTTTAATATTTGTTAAATATTCTTAAAATTTCATTAATATTGACAGTTCTTATAAATAATCAGAGTAGTTATATATTTAAATAATAAATTAGTAACTAGGTGATTATTTTAAGACCTTACCGTCAGCAATTTCCTTAGATTCACCGTTAACGACAACTGGTTCATCCCAAGCCCACATGTTGTTAATGAAAGCCTTGTCTTCATCCTTGGAAGCATCTAACTTGGTGTAAGCGTAAGATTCCCAATCTGGAGCAACATCGAAAGCTGGAGCGTAGTCTTGACCTCTAACTAAAACAGCACCAACAATACCGTTGTTGTTGTTTTCACCGTAGACGACTAAAGAACCGAACATGTACTTGACGGAACCAGATAATCTGTTGAAGAAACCACCGACTAAATTGTTAGACATGAAAGTTTGAGTTAATTCATCGTTATATTTGTAGTCAACTCTCCATAAAGAATATTCTTCTGGGTTGTAGTGTTCCCAGAACCATGGTAAAGCAACTGGTCTGGTGTCTTCGTTAGAGTACTTTCTCTTCCATTCGTCTAAAACGAAAGTAGATCTACCTAAAGCTTCTAATGGGTGCTTAGCTTTCTTTTCTGGAGCTGGTTCGGCTTCAGAAGCTGGTTTTTCTTCCTTCTTGGCAGCAGCTGGTTGTTCCTTCTTTTCCTTCTTTTCCTTCTTTGGTGGAACGTAAACTAAAGCAGTTTCAACAAATTCAATCTTAGAAACTTCGTTCTTGAAGTACTTAGAAGCTAAAACAGTGTTAACATATCTGACTAAGTTTGGATATTCCTTTCTTTCCTTAGCACCTAATAAAGAGGAGAAAGCGGAGGCATAAATGACAGCGGCAAAAATATCACCTAAAGTAATGTTTTCATTAACTAAGAAAGTGTGGTCTCTTAATTTTCTGTCTAAAACAGTGGAGTAGTATTTGAATTCATTAGATTTTTCATCAGAAGTCTTCTTGTTGTATGGAATATAACCTTTGGCCATTAACATTGGAATGGCAACGGTAGTTAAACCATCAGTGTTGAAGAAAGAAGTTAATTTGGAAACGGAAGCACGTTCTTTGGCATCGGCACCTAATAATTGCTTCTTAACTTTTTCGTCAGAAGATAATTCAATTACTATTTGTATTATATCAAAATAAAATACATTTTATATTTGCAGTAACAAAAAAACAAAAATAAAATATTTTATTATCATGAAGAAATGTTAGTAAAAAATCAATTCAAAATTATTGTTCTCTAATAAAACAATGTAGTTTTCTTTCTTTTTGTTTATATTATTTTTTTTTAAAATCACATCAGAGTAAAGATTATCGACATATGTGATATTACCAATTTACACACATTCAGACAGGGATAACTGTAAAAATAATTTAAAAAGTTTCTCATCATTGTAAAAAAAAAAAAAAAAAAAAAGACCAAAACAAAATGAAAAAGAAAAAGAAAACATAGAAATAAAATCAAAATTTCAAAAATGATAACATACAGTATTGAGAAATAGCAACGATTTCGTGTAATCTGAAACCGTTAGCACCTTCAAAGGCTGGGAACTTCTTGATTGGAAACTTGGCAACGAAAGCATCAGTAGCATTAGCTAAGACTTCGATTTTAATGTCTAAACCTAAAGTTTCAACTAAAACTCTGGCTGGAGTACATCTTGGAGATGAGTTAACGTATAAAGTACCTTGAGACATTTTCTAGATATATATATATAAATGAATACTGGTTATTTATAGAAAAAGCAAAATAAAGAACAAGAGTAAAGAGAAAGAAATTAGATATCAACAAAAAATCTCAATTCTTTCAATAAAGTATCAAATAATAAAAAATAGTTATGATAATTATTATGTTATTTATATAATACCATAACTGAACAAAATAGAAAAAAAATTTTTCATTCATTCACCATCGCAAAGTTTTTTTTTAACTGTTGTTCGGAATTGAAAACATAAAAAAATTTGTTTTCTTTTTTATATCTTTTAAGATCAATTCCATTAGTATCGCACATGTGTTTCTTAACATTTTTCTAATTTAAATGTAAATAAATTCCTTTTTCGAATTTTTTTTTTTCGAATTTTTTTTCAAAATGCGCGTGCCCTCTTTAATAAAGTTAAAACTTACCCTACTTTATTCAAGAAATATCTTCGTATGCGATGACGGCGGCAACTTTCCTTTTTTGGATTTTTGATGAGCATCAATTTTACAAGTGATGAGTGACACAAAACCATTGCCACTCATAATTTAAACCCTTTTTTTATTTTACGTTATTTTATTTAAAAATAAAAACTTTTCTATATAAAAAGATCATTTTTTAAGTAAAATAGATAATCTTTTTTGCTTCTTTCCTACCACTTTTTTGAAGATTTCATGCTCATATAAACAACTCTGGCATGCAATGATATTATTTTAGTACTGTTTCCGTAGACTTCATTAAATTCACATTAATAAAATTCAGTTTAATTACTCATGTAGTTATAAAACTGTATATGATTGTTTTGTATTATTTTTTTAGCAATTAAATTTATGTATCGCTGCAATATTTGAGTTTTAAGTAAACTAAAATATTGAAACTTTTCAGATAAACATTAATTTTAATTATTAAAGCAATAATAGTTTAAAACCATATTATTTTATTTACACTAGCAATATGATTTAAAGACTTTGTTTGTAAGTGATGGGACAGTATTTTTTTGTTTTTTACTTCAAAAACAAAATATAAAGTCTGGTGAATCAATTAACACTTTAATTATTTAATTATTGTGAATATCAGAATATAACAAAATTAAATGGTAAAATAACAATAAAGAAAGAACATAGATTTTAATTAAGTATGTAATTATTAGTTTTAAAATAAATGGTTTTTAAAAAAAAAGAAAAGGTACTATTTGACATTTGTGACATCTATTTTAATTTGTTAAATTATATTAATTATTTTAATAAGTTCATTTTTTAAAAAATACTACTAATTTATTTAATTGATTATAAAATTGTTGTAATAAAATTTAATTACTCTTTGAAGCCAATTTGTTTTATTACCATTAGATATACATTTTTTTTAACTTTTTAACATGTCAGTTGCATTTATTTTTTTAATATTGAAAAACCTCATAGAAAGAAAATTCGCATTATAAAATTTATATAGAGAGTTATTAATTCCATAATTAATTGAAAATTAAACACTACTTAATAGTATAAATAAATAAAAATGGTAAAATAATTAAAATTAGATATGTTTTGATAGTATAAGATGTTGAATTCAAAACTTAATAAGAAATTATACAATAATAGAAAAGCATTAAACATAATATTACATTCCATTTTATTTAAATAAAACTAATGGGATGTTAACGTTGTCAAAGTGGAGACCATTGCTCCGATCTCAATCAAGATTTTATAGATTAAGGAAAACTTCTCCAGCTTATCACATATTTAGAACAAAAGGTATAAACCGGATTAATAGTAATAGTAATATTAATAGTAATATTAATAGCAATGGTAATAGTAATAATATAAACAACAATATCACAAATGAATCAAAAATAGAGAATAACACTATTAACTCTAATAATCTTGCAACCAATTCCTCCAATGTTTCAGAAACTTATAAAGATAATGCTGATATAAATGAAACTATTATTGATTATTTAAATTTCACAAAATCTTCATTTAATAGAAGCTCTACAAATTTTAACAGATTAAAAAAATCTCTATTATCATCAAACGATAAAAAACAAAAGTTTAATTTAGTATTTGATTTTTTATTGGAAGAATCTGAAATCGAATTAAATCAATATCAAAAACTTGGCGCTGAGAAATTTAAGTTATCCAGATTAGAGAATCAATCAAAACTTATTAAGAATGAAAAAGAAGAATCAACAGCATTGTTTCAAGAAGTTTTGATGTCCAGAGAATTAGAAAATCCAGACTCACAAATATTTAATAATTTTAACTTCATTTTAGATGTTTTGGTAAATTTGGAACAAAAACTTGTAAATACCGCAGCTTCTGATTTACCAATTACGATAGAACAACTTGTTAGAATTTTTGAACTATCAAAATTATTACCTACCGAGTCTTTGAAAACAAAAGGTTTATACTTATCAGGAACTATACTTTATGCTACAAACAAAGTTAGATTAGATCCTGTCAATGAATCATTTTATATTAATGCTTTAGTCAATTTTGGAAAATTTAAGAGAGCTTCCTCTTTATTTGAATCGTATAAGGATAAATGTCCTGAAAGATGGTGGTTTGAAACAGGACTTATGGTATATTTATCCAGCAATTCTTTGAAAAAATTTGATAAATTATTCTCTGAAACAGATATGAAATTTAACCTGTATCCATACATATCTCCAAAAATTTTAATCGAAATCATTAAAAAGAAACATCATATAAATGACATGAAGAGTATTCGGTTATTTATAAATAGATTCATAAAAACAATCGAAAATTATGGTTATATTAGTCTTCAAGATTTGAAAGATCCTAACCAAGAGAAAAATAAAAATTTTAATTCTGAGGAGCAAGCATATGAGTTTTTGAATGAAATACAATTATTTAACATCAAAGAGATAACTACAGTACTCTTATATTTATCTAAAAGACAGAGACTTAATTTAGTATACAAAATATTAAATTCATTTATTATTTCTAACAAATTTCAAGCTGTTGACTTGGTTTATTTAATTAAAGGCATGAAATTAAATTTGTTACAGTCGACCTCAGAATTTATAAACGATTTAAAAACCTACAATACAGATAATGAACAAATTGATATTACACAATACAATCATTTCGAAAAACTTATAGAAGAGGTGAAATTCGAAATTAACAAAAAAGACAGCCACCAAGAATTATTTTATCCTGATTTCAAATCGCTCATAAAACATCCTACTTTAAATAAATTAATATCAGATCATGTCACTGATAATATAAATGATGATTCAAGCTCTCTATCCACAAATTTGTTCCAAATTTTGAAGTATCTACTAAAAAATAATGAATATTCAAGAGCTCAAATGTTTATTCATAATATTGAAAATGATCCTGGTGTTAAAAATAAAGAAAACAACAATGGACTTGAGAATCAGCAAGCATATCCAAATGCAAACCACTATGCATTATTTATTGATTATTTCATTAAACAGTGTCAAAAAGATCCTATAAATTCTTTTGATTATTCAAAAAAAGTATCTGAATTAGTTGACTTAATATCTCAAAAAAACATGGAATTGACATCTAGCTTTATTACTAAATTACTAAGATTCTATGTTAGTTTAAATGATTTTAACAACTGCTTCAATATTATAAATCAGCTTTTGTCTCAAAAGATAATAAAAGATAACCAAAATAAAACGATCTCAGATTTTTATGATAAAAAAAAAATATCAAGTAATTTGTATATGGAAGTCTGCAAGGTATATTTAAAATATTATAAATTAGTGTTATCAAAAAATGAAATTGTAAATCCTAAATCAAATAATCATTCATGGAATACAATGTCAAAAAAATATAAATCACAGATATCTCTCTTTCCACAGTTTTCGCATAGGGATTTATTTTGTACTATGTCAACCGATGATAAATTTTTATTAAATGAAACTATTTATAATTTGTTGATAAGAATATTCATAACTTCAGGCGATTGGATAGGTTTAACTGGTATAATACATCATGCAAGTAATAAATACGGGCTTGGGTTAGAACTAAAATCAAAGCGTTACATTTTAAAAGGATTGGAGTATCTATATATTCATAAATTTTCTGATTATAAAATCCGAGACCATGGTTTAGTAAATTGTGAAAAAATATCGACTGCAACTGTGAAGGTTAAAAAAATGATGAAAGATAAAGAAATATTGTTTAAGTCCCAAGAGCAAAATTACTCAACAGCATCTATCATTGAAGAGATTTTAGACTGTTTGAAATATTTTTCTAAGAATGAAATTAACTTAAAAGAAGAGCTAGAGCAAGCATTTAGAGAACTTAATATAGATGACACTAACATTATAAATATTATAAAACTTGTAAATATATAAGAACCAAATATCATTGTTAAGTACATATTATAAAACTTACTTATTAGTCTATTTTTTCCCTGTTCTAAACCATTTAGGTATTTTATTAGAATTAACTGGTTTCTTGTTTGTATCCGAATTTATTTTACTCGAATTAAAAGATGTTGAAGGTGTCTCAGAATTAATTTCATGATATCTTTTATCAGCTTTAATGTCATCAGCTTCTGAGATATCGAATGCCATATTCACCAAATCTTGCTTCAAAAATTGTCCATTGTAATCTGATTTGAAAATTAACAATGTTTTCGATGCAAAATTTAGATCTTTTACTAATTCTTTATTATCTTTTTCTAAAATTGTTAACGGATGAGACGTACATAATGAAAAATCTATGTCATTTTTAAATAATGATTTCGATACCAAATCATATACAGTTTGTGTCGTATCTGTTGGTTTTAATGCAATTTGTATATTTGATCTATCTGGAAATCTGATTCTCACCATACATTCCAAAATAGGTTCTTTTTTGGAAATCATTTCTTGCTCATATTTTTCTCTTAGTCGTTTTGTTAACATTTGACCACCAAATACACCAGATTTCCTTGAGAGAGCATCTTGATACCTTCTAGCATCTTCTACAGAAAGCGTTAATCCCTCCGCTTCATCATTGCTTTCCTTTGATAGTTGTTCAGCATATGAAAGTTTTGATGGCATGTAAACGGATATCTCATGTAGTTTATGTTCAGAGGTCAATTGTTCTTGTGAGACATCTTGTTCTTCCGTTCCTTTGATTACTGGCTTTGAAGTTGTATCTGGTTCAATAGCGTCACCACGAGCTGTATTATCTTGAGTTACGCTATAATCTGCATCCGTAGAGTCTTCAGTGATTTTCAAATTCAATCTAATTGAGGTAGGGCCATCTATTCCTAATGATTTTAAAGAATGGTTACATAAATCTTCATATTTTAAGACTTTGGAAAATACCTGTAGAGTTGTCACTTTTTTATCATGAATCCAGCAATTCTCTTGGGCTAGAATATCAACCACCTTTTTTAAGTCCTCTAAATTGTTGATGCTTGCAGTAACTGGTGACATACCTGGAATTTGAAATCTTATTTTTATTAATTTACATTCAGGTTTATCAGAATCTTTTGATATGGTGGTTTTTTTAACCAAATCTAATTTAACGCCTGATGGTAAGTTTAACAACACCCAGGGTATATCTAATGCAACAGGAATGTTTGAATTTGCCAAGAACCATTTGTCTAAATCGGAATCTTTCTCATAAAGTCTGAAGTGTTTTAATATATCTACCAATAATTCACTTAGTGAAGAATTTCTTGAAATTGTGGTGCGGAATGTATTAAAACTATAATTCACTATTATTAATGACATTATTGTTTGATTTTATAAATATTTTATCTCTTATATAACCAATTATCTTACAGATCTTTTATGCTTGTTAAATCTTATCTTTCATCTTCTGTAAATTAATTTGCCACAATAAAGCTCATCTACTTAATCCACCTTTTTTAATATCACATTGAATCAAATTTCGTTAACATATGGCAATTTCGGAATTGAAAAATCAAAAGAATTGAAAAAAATCAAAAGAATCTTTGAAAAAACCTTTAAAATTGAAGTGACATTCTAATTTATATGAATGATATTTTTGTTAAAGTAATTACCTAAAAGAACTAATTGAAATGTGCAGATGAGCTGCTTTTAAAAATCATAATATATTCACTTTTTGAACATAATTTATTGATAGAAATAGATATCCTTATTTCTTTTTTTTATATATATATTTTTCAAATACAAGAAGTACTTTCAAATGTTGGCTGAACCTTCAATTAGATTAAGAAAAGCCATTATTGAAGGTAATAGTCTAATAGTAAAAAGGTTACTACGGCGATTCCCAGAACTTCTGACTAATATCAACCCTGAGAATGGATGGTCATCATTGCATTATGCTTCATACCATGGAAGGTACTTAATATGTGCATTATTAATCCAAATGGGTCATGATCGTCATGAAATATTGAAAACTTTTGATGAAGATACCTGTGTTCACCTATCTATCATGAATGGTCATGAACAAACGACACACTTATTGCTTCAATATTTCCCACAGTTCATTAATAAAAAAGGTAATTTTGGTAGAACCCCTGCTCATATAGCCTGTATTCATGATTTTAATCAATGCTTAAGTTTGCTTATTGGTGTCGGGGCACAATTATCTGTACCAGATAATAATGGTGATATACCGTTACATATTTGTCTTTCACATGGCAGCATTAATTGTTTAAGGATATTAATTTTAGAAGGGAACAGTAAAGACGAACAAATTAGAAATAAAGACGGCTGGAAGCCTAGTGACGTAGCAATATCTTTTGAATTAAAAAAACTCTATAAAACTTTGTTGAAGGAGGTTCAAGCTTCTGGCATCTCAAAAATACCGAGTTACCAATCTTTTAGAACTCCTGTTTTACCTGCTAAATCTACTTTTGAAGATGGGCCTTCTCCAATTTATTCTATAAACTCTCCCACGGTATCATTATACTCTCAAGCAAATGTTTTGAATAATTTATCAAGAATTTCAAATAGCAGAAGAGCGTCTATTGTGAATAATATTACTACCTCCTTAAGTAATAATGTTGTTGGAAATAAAGGAAGTAACGATGATTTAGTTTTATCATCTGGATTAAACATCAATAATGCTGGAACATTTATGAATAAAACAGGCATTAAATCTCCAATTACAAGAGCTGCAAGTTTTACATCATTGTTAAACCCCGGTGAGCATGGTTTTAATAAAAATGGCACAAAATTAGGGAGAAAAGAAGCCTCATCCATAAGGGAATTACATATTCAAAATAAAGGTCAAACAACATTTCAAAATTCTGATCTACACAATAGCAATACTTCGCAACTAGATAGACAGTTGAGCGGTTCGTCATATAATCATTCTCCTCGTAAGAGCTTCAATCAATTAAGGGAAAATGAAGGAAGTCAATTGAACACTAATCAAGAAGAATTATCACAAACTATATTTAAGAGTAATAGTAATACTAATTTATTTAGTAAGTACTTAAGTTCGCAAAAGAATGATAAAGAAAACTCCTTTGAAGCACAAGAGACTAACACAAGTAATTCTGAATCTACAACTATGAAACATGTTTCTAATATTTATAATTCTTTGATAACCAATAATAACCCATCTACACCTGCAATGAAGTCTAACCGGAGTATATACTATAATAAAGCTTTTGGTAGTGAGGATTCTATTCAATCACTCCATGTTTCGAATGGCAGTGCTACTAATCTAAGTGGAAAATCTAGTTCAACCAAAGAAAGACCAATATTGCATAAGCTTGATACCGGTAACATTGGGAGCCTACCAAGTGATGTTTCTAAAAAAAAAATATCTTTGCTGAATATCCCAGTTGCAAAATTAAGAGCAAATAAAGTTGATGCAATGGATTCAAGCGATGAAGATTAGAATAATTTTTTCTTATTTAAAAGTAAATGATAGGACATTTATAAATATAATTTGCATAAAAATAAATGATTATTGGACATAATTATTTTACAGACTTAAACATTATATAGTTGTAAATACAGATAGTCTAGTCTATGTATTGAATATTAATAAATAAACGACTGAAGCTATTATTCTTATTGTTTGTTAACAAAAGCAACACCCTTTTCGATATTCTTCTTTAAAGTTTCTTTACACTTTTCCAACATTTCTTGTTCTTCAGCAGAAACTTCACCAATTTCGTGAATTTGTTCTACACCATTTGGACCTAAAGTGACTGGAGAGGCAAAGAATTCGATACCTTCTGATTTATAGAGAGGAGAATCAACAAAGGTTGGTTCTACGACATTTTTTTCACCAGCAAAACCCCTTAAAATCGAATCAGCAAATCTTGCACCAGCTCTTGCCATAGATAAAGTAGCTGAACCTGCACCATCTTTAGCTTTAACGACTTCATCACCACCAAATTGAATTCTATGGATTAAACTATCTTTTTCTTCTTGGGATAAACTTTGATAGTATTTGGTTTTAGATAATAATGGGATAATTGTGATACCTGAATGACCACCCACAACTTCAACCTTCTCTGTTGTTGGATCAGTCTTCACGACTTCAGAAATAAATCTAGATGATCTAATGACATCTAAAGTGGTGACACCAAACAATTTCTTTGGATTGTAAACGCCTTTTTGTTTTAAGACTTCTGCAACAATAGGCACAGTTGAGTTAACCGGATTGGAAATAACTAAAATAGCAGCATTTGGAGAATTTTCAGCAGCAGCAGCAGCTAAATCTCTAACAATACCAGCGTTAATAGCAAATAAGTCGTCTCTAGTCATACCCGGTTTTCTTGGGACACCAGCAGGGATGATGACTACATCAGTACCTTCTAAAGCATGAGAAAGACCATTGCTTACAGAATCGACCTTATCAGGAGTAAAACCCTTAACAGTAGAGTTTGTAGGAATGTGTGATAAATCGGTAGCAACACCTTTTGCACCTCTTAGATCGTATAATCTTAAATCAGTAACTTTTTCATTTAATTTTAGCAATAGTGATAAAGGTTGACCAATACCACCATTTGCACCTAAAACAGTGACTTTGTATGGATTAGCAATTGAAGATGAGAATGATCTCTTGGCGATTCTTGATAACATTGTGCGAATTATAATTGTAATATGAACGAGTCTTTAAGGTTAAGTTTGGAAATAATCGAACCTTATCCTTGGAGACACCTAGTACACTTTACAGAAAGAAACACCAGAGTAACAAAAATCCTACAATTGAAAGTTCTCAAACAAACAGGAATACATACTTGCTCAAAAACATTTTGAACTTCTTTTATATTTTAAACAAACATTTTATTTCAAAATTTAATCACTGAACCAGAGTGAATCCTTCAAAAACCATTGGCCAATCTTTAGAATTGATGCAACTTTAAAGGTTTCACAAATATCCTTCGGGTAACCAACCAATCAGATGGCTCCTACGTCCCTGGCTAAAACTGCGATGAATCTTCTTTGATAAGTAACGATGTTTATTGATATATATATATGCGTATATATGTTCATTGTAAATTAATTATATATTTCTAGTTGAGATGTATGTTGGATGTGAGTGTTACTGAATGGTTGTTTTCGAGGAAAGCAGTAAAGGGGCCAGGTCTGGATTAAGTTGCCTTCACAGTTTCGTCGTTGTTCAATTTTTCAAACATTTCGTCGATAGAAGAACCTACATACAGTCTTAATTGCTTTCTAGTGGCAGGGATGATCTTGCAACGCACCATGATATCGTCTTCCGAAGACTCTTTTGCAAGCCTGTCGTACGCTTGAAATCTATGGCATCCACCAAAGGCAAAATAGTAGTTTTGACCTTGTTCACGTACACTCATCACGTCGATTGGAGGCAGTTTACCGTCTTTGAAAGTTTCAGCGTCTTCCAAGGAACATGTCTTCGAGGCTACTGGCTTCCCTTTATACGTGGAGACCATTGCATCAATCTTTTGGTAGTCCAGAACCGGCTGGATAGGTCTGTGAATTTGCGACAAAGGCAATTCACTTACTTTTAACAGATTATTGGTTTGGATGGACATTTTATTGCTGTTGTTGTCTTATATTAACGTATCGATACGAACTCTCTTGTTGCTGTGCTGTTTCGAGTCCTGTGAAGGTCGACAATTCTTGAAAACCCCTTTCTGCAAACGCAAACGACTGCAAAGCAATGGGTTTGCTTGTTCTCCTTATATATGTTTTCTTTTTTGCCGCAACATGCACAACAACAACACCCCTTGCAGTGCCAGCTGGTGCACTGGACCTACGAATCCCACAATAACCACCAAAACCTGCTCGTAAGAGTCCAGAACTGTTGACCTTTGAAAGTTTCACTCATTTTCGAGAATTTACACGGGTCTCTACAGCGATGTCTGTGCGAAATTCGATTACAAATTTGACAAAAATTGCGATTTCGTTCGAGGTCGCACACTCAAAATTTGGAATTCTTACAAAAGAAATGGACCAGTTCTAGAACCACAATGTGTTTTTTTGATTTGAGTTGGTTTGTGTTGAGTTGCTGTATTGGGTTAGATTAAAGTTGCCATTACACAATCAACTCACGTCGAGACTGTTTGGATTGACTTTTGGAGTACCTTTCTGTTCACGTTTGCAGCCATTTTAAAGAGATCTGAACTGGTGATAGAGGGACGTATCGAAATTGATATCGACAGCAAGGACCAGGTATTAATATATTTGAAAAGCATAGAACCAGCAATCTGAATTTATTTTAGTACAATTGCAATGAATCTACGATTAGAGTTAGTCAGGTTTTTGAACGTTTGCTTCGTTCTGTCTTCAACCTTCATGATTTGGAAAGGTTTATCGGTGGTAACAAATTCTCATTCACCAATTGTTGTTGTTATCTCTGGTTCCATGGAGCCTGCTTTCCAAAGAGGTGACGTTTTGTTCTTATGGAACAGAAACGAATTAAACAAAGTGGGTGACATTGTCGTGTATGAACAGGATGAAAATAGTATCCCTATAGTTCACAGAGTGCTAAGAGAACATCATTCACAGAGTAAAGATAATAATAAACAATTCTTATTGACAAAAGGTGATAACAACGCTGGTAATGATATTTCATTATATAAAAATAGATCCATTTATTTAGATAAACAAACAGATATCGTTGGTACAGTTAAAGGCTATTTACCAAAAGTTGGTTACGTTACTATTTGGATTTCAGAAAATCAATATGCTAAATATGGTTTATTAGGTTTGATTGCTTTAAGTTCATTATTTTCTACAGAATAATCATGCTTTATAAACAAGAATAAATAAATAAAAAAGATATTATAATAGATAACAATTAGAATTCATTAATTTATATCTATATATGCATGTAAATATATGTTTATAATTATGTTCACTAAATTTTAATGACGTGATTAGTAGTCCAAATCGTTGACAGTAGCTAATGTTCTCTTTCTGGAAATGGAGCTATTACTAGTTCGACTAGAAGAATAATTTTGTTTTTTTGTCAACGTTTCTTGAAACTCAATTAATAATTTTTCTCTTAAAGTATCATTATCCTCTAATGCAATATACTCAGGAGTCCCTTTAATTGAAGGTTGTATTTCAGCATATGTACCACTAGTTATATCGGAATGTTTTCCAACGAGTCTACCCAACATAATTTTGAAATAGTGGCATTTTTGCTCCAACATACGTTGTTCATTTTTTTGACGCTTGATCTCCTTTTCTTTCCAATTTGTAAACAAAGATTCAACTAGTAAATCCATATCCAAATCGTCAACATGGTTTTGAATTCTTACATCATTCTGTAAATATTTTTTAACAAGATTTTTTTTATCAGCAGTTTTAGAAGGATCATTTGACCATTGAAACCCGTTATCTAATATGACTTGATTAGCAATCAACCGCTGTGCATCAATCATGTTCTTCTTTTCCTCTACTATATCCAAAAAGATATCATATGCATTCGAACCATTTCTACCAAGCATATTCAAAAATCTACTGTCTTTTGAGATTTTTGCATATATATCATCCCATTTACTATTTGCTCTTATTGAAAAATTACCTTCTTCTTTCAAATTTCTCAACATATCTTTATAACTATCTCTTACAATTCTATCTTGTGTTGAATTATGGGTTTCTAATGCACGTAACTGTTCTGCTAATTTGGTTTCTACCTCCTTAACAATATTAACATACTCTAATAAAACATCGTATTTTGTCAATACTTTAAAATGTTTATTGGACATATATCTCTTATTATTTTCAAATAAGTATTGTTCTGATAAGGATTCCCAAGAAATAGGATTAAAAGGTTTGTCATTCTTGTTATAATCTTCATCTAAATTCTTTAACATAATTATACGTAAATATTCTCTAACTTCTTTCAATGCATTTTCTTTTAATTGTGTATCAGCCTGCTTTTTGTTATTATTTAATTTTTCAATATATTCAATAAATGTTTTCTTTTTAATGGAGTCACTCACAGTGGAATGTTTATAAATAGGTTCATTTGAAATTAGTTTCTTAACGTTCTTCCATGTGGAATAATATTTAATATCTTTATGTTCTTTCAACATATTGACAAATGCTTCTTTAAATTTATTAATTTCCGAATATTCTTTTATTAATTGATCCTCTGATCTATTAGAAAGGTATTTTTCGAACATGTCTTGTTTCCAAAGTGGGTCATCATCAATAATCCAATATCTTGGATCTGAACTCCCCAATTCTGAAATAACTTTTCTGAACGACCACGTAGCATCGACATTATTTTCCTTTAACATTTCTATAAAATCTTTTTCAGCTTCTTCTTTTGATTTTGGTTTAACATTCAATATATTTGAAGCAGCAGAAGCAATAGAATGAGTTGTTTTTGTTGTTGTTGAGGGAGTAACATTTTTTGATTCTAATTCCTCTTTTTTGACAACTTTCACATCTTTATCATCCTTTTTCGATACACTCTCAGTTTCAAATGATTCTTTAGTTTTGTTTAATTCTTGACTATTGAATTTCGGTACATCCCATCTTGATTCACCAGTTGATGAATTGTAGTAATACACTTTTCCTTCTTTAGTTTTCGCAACACCCCAACCATATTTCTTCAAAGTGGCAACGTCAATCCCAGAACTCACTTTAGGTTTTTCCCATTGTGATACACCAGTCTTGGTATTGTAGTAGTAAACTTTCCCATTCGAATCCTTTGCAGCTTTCCAACCGTCCATCTCTAAGTATTTTCAATTACAGTATTACTCGCAGCCTTCAAAAGAGCACACACGCACACACAATCGTTAATTCTTAGCCAAGCTCACTTATAGACACAGAACCCCACTCAAAAGTAGACAGACCACATTAAATATCAACTTTTCCAACTGAAACCAGAATGAGAATTGATGCATTTCCCAATTGTCAACATCAATTTTTATCCCCATCGGCCGCGGAAATAAGAGCAGGCAGAGTACCGTTGCCAGCACTTGCACCCATAACAGAAGCCTGCTGCCCAAAGAATGGCTATTTGCCGTACACAGCGGTTCCACATTCAAACACCGCTGTACAAATATGCTTCTTCTTGGTTGGCTGTACCTACTGGACCTGCTCTGATCGGTATAATGCCCATTCCAGTGGTTCCATTAGCTCATACCAACATGACAGCAACGTGAAACGCAACGCAACATGAAAGCGGCCCACCTTCCGTGTCAATGGTAAACTCACGCCAACCGGTACCTCACCTAGAGCTACTGTTCACCCTTCAAGCATAGCTCATGGCTGTTCTGGCACCACTGACGCAGCTTCACATGCAAGTGTCATTGCTAAGCACATGACTAGAAATTATTAAAAGGGGCCTCTGGAACTCTCCGCCCTCAGGCGCTGTCTGTGCGAAAAATTTACGAAAACCAAAGTGCCGGCCCCAGCGGTTTTTGAAAAATTCGAAATTTCCACTGAAGTGAAATTGTTAAATTGCAAGATACTATGGTGTCGACAAGTATAAGAAACATTGAAAACTATTTTTAAGTTTTAATTGTGGATTGATTGGTGATCGTAACATTGCATTATATCACATTGATCCACCAATTGGTTTAGAATCGTTAGCTCGTTGTTTGTCCGCTCGAATTTGCACCCGTTATCATATCACAATGTCCCAATCTTTACGTCCATATTTGAATGCAGTCCGTTACTCTTTGGAGGCTGCTTTAACTTTAAGTAATTTCTCTTCTCAAGAAGTCGAAAGACACAACAGACCAGAAGTCGAAGTCACCAATACTAGTGCCGAATTGCTGTTGCAACCTATGCACGTATCACGTAATGAAAATGAACAAGTACTAATCGAGCCAAGTGTGAACTCTGTCAGAGTTTCTATTAAAGTTAAACAAGCAGATGAAATTGAACAAATTTTAGTGCATAAATTTACAAGATTTTTGGAGCAACGTGCTGAGGCTTTCCAAATATTGAGAAGATTGCCAATCCAAGATTATAGTATCTCATTTTTGATCACTAACAAACATACAGAAACTTTGAAAACTGATAAGTTAATCGATTTCATTATCGAATTTATGGAAGAAGTTGATAAAGAAATCAGTGAAATGAAGTTATTTTTGAACGCTAGAGCAAGATTCGTTGCTGAAGCCTACTTAGGTGAATTTGTTTATTAACTAGTTCACAATATAATAATCAAAAAAACAATTATAACAAAGTATATATAAGATAAATAAATTTAAATAAAAACAAAATAAAATAAATTGATGAATATAAATTTAACTATTTACAAAACAATATATATGCATTTTATACTCAACTCAAAGGTTACTTAAAGTTTATAAGAATTTACTTACTTTACTGTCCTTTGCTGCATCAGACAATTCACCAGGGTCTTCAACAATTACATGAACACTTGTATTGGCTTCATATTGTTTGGATCTCATTTTTTCCTTTTTGATCTCTTCTGCAAGTAAATCTTTATCCGTTAAAATATCATCTCCAGTGGTTTCATTTTCTACTCTTAGAATTGCATTTGTTTGTGTAGGTGTATTGTCATCTATACTACTTAAGATACCTTTCCAAAGTGTGTCTAGATCTTCTTCTTCAGATAGATGTTCATTCAAATTGCTATCCAAGCCACTTCCTTGAATCAATTTGATTTTAGGTTTTGACAATAATTCATACCTTTGAAATAATTTATTTACCAAATCCATTTCTTTCTCTTTATCAAAGTCAAAATCTCCTTGTGATGACCTAGTAATTAAATTTCTTAATATCTCTTGTTTTAATGAATATCTTTTATGCAAATCTTCCAACTCTCTCTTTGATGCAGATATATTTGTTAATAGAGAGCCAAAAACTAATAATATCAATGCAGGTTTCAACATTGATTTATCAAACCTTGAAGGTTTCTTACTTGTGGGCTGAGTTTTAATTGCCTGTCCATATGCTCTTGTTGTTACCAATCTCGTAAGTGGTGCGACTCTAATCGAAAACATAATTTAGTTAAAAATATGTTAATCGGTTTCACTGGTATACGTGGATCATTATGTTAATACAATTTATATTGTACAATCAAGTATTTGTTTCAAAAAAGTTCAACTAGTTTAACATTTCCCTTATAACAAAAAATTTCATCGTCGGAAATCTTTGAAAGATTCAAAAATTAAGGCGACTTGATCAACATTTTGCAGTTAAAATTATTATAATTAACAAATTTGTTTTTTTTATCTTTGTTAATATTATCTATTGGTATTTACATTAATTTTGAATATATAAAATTATTTATTCAGTTCAGTTCTTTACTTAGCTTTTGACCGACATTACCAAAATACAATTCACTTTCAGGTGCTGCTGTAGGGTCCATGGTATCACCTAACCAATTGGCTTGATATGAAATTTCATTCCACATCTTATTATCATCATAACCAATTGAATCTAAACTTTCTAAAAGAAATTCAAGACAAGTATTATTATATGTGCCAGGTGGATTCAACTGATGGACATTTTCAGTCATAATTTCAGTTTCAACCTTAGTTAGATCACTTTGTTTTCCGTTTGCTAATGTTTCATTCACAATTTCAGCAAATGGCATCATACCATAACTTTTCACTCTTCCGAAATTTTCTGAATATGCAACATTTAATACATCTGGTGCATCATTCTCATCTTTTGTTGCTTGATTAATAAAATTTTGATACTCTTGAAAATTCTTTTGATCAAAATCATCCCCATCTGTAGAAGAGATAGAAGAACTTGGTTCGAAAAAGTAATTTGAAGTATCTTTATTTGATTTAATTTTTTTGATCTTATCTTTTTTTTGCAATTCTGAACTTTCTTCTTGTATTAAATTTATTTTCCCTTGTTTTTGTAATTCACTAAACGTTGCTGAAATATCAGTGGATTCATCTTCATAAGGCTCTTCATGATTAAATTTATTAATTAGATCATTTGCAATACCATGAAAATCTAATTTTGCCATCAAACTTAACAACTGAGCTTTTCGAAGAATTGCTGGTTCACTACCTAAGCTTACCATTTTTTGTAAAATTATTAGAGAATGTTCAATGTGAATCATAGTTTGATCGTTTACACCAAATGTTGCATTAAATAAGTTTAAAGTGAAAGCTGCTGAGAACAAATATTCTCTATCCATAAAACCAAACAATGCTACCATATTTTGTTGATAGAGAGACCATAAAGATCTAATTGTATTTATCGATGCTCTCAATGCACTATTTAATAAACTCAATATTGTAGTGGAGTAATTTTGCAAATTGATATATGTACCATGAGAGTCAGCGCCATTAGAGTTCATATCAAGTTCGCCATATTCTTCATCTTTTAATCTTATCGTTATGAAATGGAAAAGAATTGGTCTAAGAGTTACATTAATACCATGAAAATATTCTGTGTATAAATTTGTTAATTTTCTTGAGATTTTAAAATGATTGTCATGCATATTAAAGTCAAATTGTAAACTTGAAGGTAAATTTGATCTCCATTGAAGCAAGTCCTTTAATATACTTTTCAAAATTGGCAAGATATTTGAAGTTGGTTGTTTATGATATAATTTTGATAAAATTTTACCATTAATTTGTACAATTTTAACACAATTAGCTAAACTTTCAGCGTTTGAAAATCTATAATTATGTATTTTGGCAGTGACTTGATTCTGTGTTGATGACCAATTAGCATTAGAATCTTCAAAATTATTTGTAGGTAACATAGTTGAAATATTTTTATCAGATAAGTTCAATGGTAAGCCAGCTTTACTATTAAACATTCTTTCAAAAATATAAATTGTCCACCAAAGTCTTCTTCTGTGCTCCATTTCAAATGTAGTTAGACTATTACTTTGAGAATCAACATGCCAACCTAATAGTAAACAAGCTCTTACGGTTTGACCAAGGCACAAATAAGAGTTGATCGTTGAATCTATGACTTGCAAATAAAAACTATAAAGGAACATAGTCTCTATACCATTTGAATCGGAAGTTAAAATAGCATCCATGTTGTTTAGGCTGAATATTCTATTTAAAAATGTTTTTGCTTGATCAAAAAATTGATATTCCTTTAAAAGGGCACTTTCATCAGAATTACCAAGCAGATACATTTCACCAATTCCAAAAATTAATAACATTTTAACTAACCAAATACCATTATAGTAGAATGGTAATTTATTTGGTTTTGAATTAGTTTTTAGAAACAATTTATAAAATTGTTTTAATTCTTTTCTAAAGATACCTTCATTAAAAAAATAAAAACAATTACAATTGAAATCGATAAAAGTTTTTAATAATTTTTTTGCATTATTATAATTTGGTATAAAAAGTTCTTTAGCATTAATTAAATTCTGTGAATTTGTTAAAGAGTTTGGAAATTTGATATTATTATTATTATTATTATTATTATTATTATTATTATTGTTGTTGTTGTTGCTGTCATTGTGACTAGCTATACCGATCCTTAATTTTGAATCTCCTTTCCTTTTTTTATAAATATATTTCGAAATTAATGATTGAATCTCCAAATTAAATAGAGTCATCGAAGAAGAACCAATAAAATAATTATTTAAACCGTTTTGGGATTCCACTAGCCTGCCACTTCTAATTTGATAATTACACTCAAACGATTCATCATCGTCTACACTGTCGTTTTTTTCATTCAGTACAATTGAATTTAATGATTTATCTTTATCATCATTCAATTCATCAATCTTGTTCTCTAAATAATTTAATTTTTTGTGTAGATCATTCAAATAATTTAACGATACTGTAATTTTTTGATTCTTTGCAGTGTAATTACAATTCAAATTCCTAATTTTACAATGTTCACATTTCGAACTAATATCAACAGCATCCTTCTCAAGTTTGATCTTATCTGAATTATTTATCTCAATTTTAATACACTTCGTATGAGACTTTCTACAATTATCACAAGCCACATTTAAAAATTTTTTGCTATTAATCTTGGTTAATTTACTTACTTTTTTTGAAACGGTCGTTTCCATGATACTTTCACTCAACCATTCTCTTTAGAACTACACATGTATATAATTGCATATGTATAAATGCAGGAAATACGTTTACATTTTAAATAGCATTTTAAATTAGCCGCTGAAATTTATCTATCGTATTTATATAAATCGAAAAACACACCAGCAAAATAAACAAAAATATTTCCTTTTTACAAAAAGTGACACAAAAACAAAAGTTCATTGTAAATCCTTTTTTCTTTTCCAGATGGAAACCAAAATGAATAAAAAAAGATACACCGACAATGGAGTCACACAATACATACCTCTACCCCAACTGCCGTTTTTTTCATTTTGGCTTTTAAAAATGCTGGGGGTAAACAAAATTGATAAGAAAAATTGGGGTAACAGCACCAGGAGGGTAACCACTTTCCTTTGCCGCCCTGGAAATCAACTTACCCTGCTATCCATATAGCTCAGCGGCTAAAAATCTCGACAAGGCAGACACAGAAATGATTTACTTGTGTGCCGGGTAACTGGGACGCCGACCCTCAAACTTTGGCACAAGCCCGGCGCTAGCAATGCAAAGCCGAGATGCACTGTGCTGGGACTGAATAACCACCATAGGCTTTTTTCGCCGTTGGCACACTGCCTTGACGTACTGCCGCTGCCATTGCTGGGTTCAGTCGCTGGGTTCCTTTTTCGTTGGGTGTCTCTTTCTCTGTTTGTTGGGTCCGGTTCTCATCTTCCGTGGGGCACTGAGCTATAGCAGCGGCAATAAACCAGTCACGTGACGGACTGACACCTGTGCGTGCGGGAGCGTCTTTTGCCCGCTTTCTTTCTTTTTTTTTGTTGAAAAAATCAGTCGCGTGCGTTGACCTCTGCGCGGGCACGCCTGTCTCATTTTTTGTTGGATTTTCGTTTCTTTTTGGGCGTTTCTCTTTTCGGAAATTTGGTTGGTTTCGTTTTTGTGTAACAAAAAATTGAAATTGCAAAAAACAAAATCTTAGTCTCAGTATGAAGAATTTAAGAACGGTAAGCACTAGAATCTGCATCATCCAAAAAAACAAAATTATTGTTCGCTTAACTATGAGAATTATTAATTATCACATAGTTAAGGAAAAATATTTTTATTTCAGAAAGTCTAAAATTTAAAGAATTTTTTTCTTTATCGATTTGAATGGTATTTGAGGTTTCAGATACGCAAGATACAACAATTTTATCTGTTCCCAATTCTGTTCCAACTAAAAGTTTAGTTTGTTTAAAAAAGTTAAATTACCAGAAGTGAAGGTACTCCCAACAATAAATTATACATCATTCGGGAACGTTAAATTTACTAATTGATATTTATATAAATATTAATAGAAATATAAACACAAATCCTTTTTCTTATTGGAACAATGAATAATAATATTAAGAAGAACGAGATTTTTGATGTCTTGGATGAATTTCTGTATCCAAACACTGATCCTAAGAGCTCATCAAAAGACAATAAGAAAATTAAAATGAAACCAAATACAAATGATTTTGATGAAGAAATTTTCAATGCTTTCATTAGAACAGATTCATTAGATATCAAACAAGATAACGACAATCAATATAATAGCAATTCAATGCTGCACGACCATTCAAATACCTTAGTCAATAATATAACAAATAAAAATAATAATAATAATTTTGCAAGTAGTAATAATAACAACAGCAATAGCCATTTGGGTACCCAGAGTAATAATAATGTTAATGAGGATAAAAATATCACAAATACTAAAAATATTTATGAAGTATTGATAGATAATACGGTGACTTTTGGCGGTAGAACAGAACCATTATCAAATAATTCAGATTACCATAACAGTTTAATTAATATTAATGAAGATATTAAAAAAACTGAAAAAATAAATGAACTAATATCAATCGATGAAAATGTTTTACCTCATAAATTAGTTATTTCGAATTTACCAGAACAATGTCGTGTAGAAAATCAAATTAATATTAATATCCAAATTGAACCGCCAATAACAAATCATAATATTCTACATTTATCACCAAATAATATTGCCAAAAATAAATTTTTATTGTCAAAAGATATAAGCAAATATCCAAAAAATTTTTTAGATGAAATTGTCTTTCTAGAATCACATCTTTTATGCGCAGAGACAAATAAATTGACTTATGTTTGTTCAATGTGTATAAATAGGGAACAAAGAAGAGCATCAAGAAGAAAATCAGGTTTAAATGATAATATGCTGTGGTGTTTGAATGAAAATAGAAGTGCATTGATGTTCAATACAAAGCAATTGTTTCCAATAAGTTTCCAAGATAAGATTAATCAAAATTTTAATATACCTGCAAGAATGGTTTGCTATTCAAGACATCATAAATCAAAAACTGGTTTCAAAGTTTTATTCATACTAAGAAATGTTAATGGTGATATATTAGCAAAATCTGTATCGCAATCCATTTTAATAATGGATAAGAAACCAAATCAATCAACCAATTCATTAGATGGTGCAAAATCAAAAAGTAACTCAACAACAAATTTTAGAACTAATTCAAATAAAAATTCAAATAATAATTTCCAAGATAGCAATACAGACTTCAGTTTGGATTTCGATAGTAATATGGATACCGACGCTTATTATTCAACAAACTTTTCAGAAGCTAGTACGAACCATGCATCAATGAGTGATACACATTATGATATAAATCATGATTCAAATGATTTTATTATAAGTCATCAAAATATTCAAAATAATATTAAAAATGAGGATGCAAGTCAAATGGTTTTACCTTCTCAAATTAATGAAAATGAAAAGTTAGAAGCAAATAGAACTAATATGTTAAACTTTACACCCGCACAAGCCCATGCAAGGGTGCCATCTCAATCAAATTCACATTCACAATCTCAATTACAATTAAATTCACAACAACAATTATCAATGATAAATTCATTTATGCAACAATCTGGTATGCCAATAATTCCATCGCCTACTTCAATGTCTGAAGATGGTGTGGAATTACAAAACAAAAATAGAACAATAAAAACTGCATCAAATGTTCATACCGTAGGAAGAAGAAATGAATTAATAAATGGCTCAAGCAGAAAGAAAAGACAGCATACTGATATTACGGAAGGAACATACTATTCAGACAACTTGAACCAATCGCCGTTATCTTGGTCAGGTTCTGTCAGTAATAACAATCACAATAATAACGTAATGATAAATAAAGGATACCAAAACAATCAAGCTCAAACTGCTAATCCAATGTTAATAAATAATAATCAAGAAAATGCACAAAATGCAAATTCTATCTCTCAACAACAATTTAATAATAATTCAAATCCAAACTTACCATTAATTCAAAGAGCAATTCCTGCACAAGGTCCAATTACTGGTGGTATTGAAATTACATTACTAGGTTGTAATTTCAAAAATGGATTAACAATTAAATTTGGTAATAATATAGCGTTATCAACACAATGTTGGAGTGATTCCACAATGGTTACATATTTACCTCCTTCTGTTACCGCTGGCCAAGTTTTAATTACAGCCGAGGATCCAACCTTATCTGATCAAACTTCTAATCAATATTCTCAAAACAAAAATGCAATCTTTACTTATCTAGATGACACTGATAGACAATTGATTGAGTTGGCATTGCAAATTGTTGGTTTGAAAATGAACGGTAAATTAGAAGATGCAAGAAATATTGCAAAGAGAATAGTTGGTAACGATGAACATTCACCAAGCTTTTCTCCAAATAATGGCAGTGCAGCAAGTACGGGAAACAGTAATTACAGTAAATATTCTGGCCAATTGGATACAAACTATTCTGACGAAATGCTAATTGTTAAAGTAATCAGTTCAATGAATTCTACATCCAATCTATCTATGTGTGATAGCAATGGTAGAACATTATTGCATTTAGCTGCTTTAAAAGGTTATCAACAACTGGTTGCTACTTTAATCAAATGTGGTGCTAGAATAGATGATAAAGATACCTTTGGTTACGTTCCTTTGCACTTTGCTTGTATGAGTGGTGATGCCAGAATCATTGCTTTCTTATTAAAATGCAGAGCTGATATGACAATTTCAGCTAAAAATGGAATGTTACCAAGAGATTTATATAGAATTAATCATAAAAATTCTCACATTCCTAGCGATGAATTTAATAAAATAATGCAAGTTTTCAACTCTATTGATGTCGAAGAAACTTCAGAATCTTATGAAACCGAATCCAATGAATTTGATGTCGATTCCTTACATTCTTTGGATTACGATAATGATGATGGTTTAATTATTCATAATAAGGCCAAAATGCATATGTCATATGGTGTCGATTCTGTACCAACTCCAGAGGATTCCGGTTATGAAGTAAGTGATGGAGAAAGTTTCTTAACAAATGATAGTGATCTTGCTTCCATCGAATCATCAAGCTTTAACGAATTTTTCAATAATAGAAACAGCGGAAATGATGTATTTAATATGGAAGCAAGCACAACTACGAACTGTAAACAACAAAAGAGTACAAGAGACAATAACAATAACAACAATGAAGAAAATAAAGGTACAGAAACAGAAAATAATTCCACAAGCAATGAAGATAAGATAAATGATTCTTTATGGAATAGAGTACTAAATAGAATAAATGATGATTTACCTAAGTATGAAGATTTATTCCCAGGGTTTACACAGGCTTCCAAAGCCAAACAACAAGCTGCTTTATTATTAGATGAAGCTCAAAATGAAGACATTGATGGTTCTAAAGCCATGGTGGCATTATCTTCCAATACAGAAGACCTATCTCAAACATCTAGTGAAGATGAAGATGAAGCTATTCAAATGAGATTAAATAGATTTTTTCAACAACAAAGGGAAACCACTTTCCAAAATGATAAAATGTTATGGTTTTTCTGGTTCCCTTTATCAATTATTTTGATATCTACATATTTCTTCATTAAATTTGGCTCTATTGATGATAGTAAAATATATATGTTTACTTTTGAGATTGTTGATCGTTTTAGAAAAAGTTTAGCTAAATTGATGTTAGGTAATGATAGAATGAAAGCTGCATTTAAAGAACAATTATCAAATTTCCAAAACACAGGTATTCAAGCAGCGGCATTTTGAATAATATTAAATAGTATAACTTAAAAACACACTCAACCGTTAATAATATAGTAACAATTATATATCTATATACGTCTACCTATAAGTGATTTTAATTTATAAAAGGTTTTTACTAATAAATTGGATTAATGTTTTTTCAAACAAACTATCGTGTATTTTGGCAATTAGTACACAGATATAAACTTACATATATACATATATATAGTTTTTAATATGATCAACATATTAAGTTTGTCAATGGTTCAATATTTTTTAATGTTTTTATTAAATTGCTTTCGAATTTTTACTATTTCAAAATAATTTTTTCCTTTCATGATCCCTAGTTAGTATTGTAATTACATTTCGTTCAACTATATACTTGACAATTTTGGTATATGAGTTTGTTCTTTTGCTAATCTGGCAGCGTTTCTTCTATGGTATTCCTTTTTACAGTCATCAAGTTTTGTGCATAAATGGTTTTCTAGCAATCTATGTTTCGAACAATATTTACCATCACAATACTGACAGTCACCGATGTATTTAATAAAACTATTTGAACAATCTGAATAGTGGCACTGGTTCTTTCTCTTCTTCTTCTTCTTCTTCTGCTTCTTTGCCACCATGATATTACCGACAGCTGACGCCGATGCAACAGCATTCATATCTAACGTCCTTATCTCTTGTGGTATATCTTTAAGCATATCGACATTCTGTATACTATTTTTCTTTGAGTCTTCGATCAAATTTATCACTACTTTGTCCTTGGCAGCATCATTGGGTAGGATGTTAATATTCTTGGTATCCGACATAGGGGAGCTTTATTGATGTTTGTGTTTGGTTTGTGTTTGTGTTTGCGTTAATGCGTTTTCGTATTGGCACATTTCCATGCCCCAAGCTGACGAACCTACAAGAGAAAAACTGAGACACAACCAAGTGCTTATATACAAATTTCAAAACTGGTCAAGAGACGAGAAAAGGAAAGTTTTTTGGAAACTGCAACAATCCAAACAGCAAAGCCTTATCAGCATTACTAATGAAATCGAACAATCACGAAATAATTCTTATCAGCAAGCCCATTCAAAAAGAAAACGATCGTCGTCGACTGATTGCCATTGAACCCAACTAACGTTCAAATTCAGTGCCATTTTGATCTGAAATACCTTTATCTCTACGATATTTGGTGGCAGGGGGAGGGGGGTTTCACTACGAAAAGTTCAACCATTTCAGGATACTTCCAGAAGGACAGAAAACATCGCTGCCACCGTTTCGGGCCGGCGTGAGTTTCCTAAGCGGGAACAAATCTCTCAACCGTGGGGCCTTCGAGAGGACTCGCTGGTCCGCAGAGCGTCTCACAGCGTCTGCCTGGGCCGGGGGCGTCTGCCTGGGGAGAGCGAGTGATGCCATGGAGTGATGAGGCGGTGACTAATACGGATTTACGCGCAGGCAGGCAGACGAGAGGGTGGCGGGATTTTTGTTTGTGGCTCTCGCGGGAGGGCAGGCATTGGCGGCGTTTCTTTCTTTTTTTGTGGTCGTCCGGGCGGAAATGCTGGGGCGGTGCGGTGAGCAGGATTCGAACGCGGGGGTTGTGTGGATTTGGGAATTGCGAGCAAATTCCGATATAACGCATCATTGCAAAGTAATGAGGAAATCTGACGTTTGGTGACAGGACCTTGTTGCAACGGTACAGAGACATGCCATCGACGTGTCGGTGCATTGGCACTGCTCTGCGTGTCTGACGATGGACATGGTAGGTTTTTAAAATTTCAAGAAGTTTGCATATCCAGCTTCTATTTCAAGCAGGATACTCAAGCTAAAAAATGTAACACATATAGTTGTCTACTAACAATTTATTTACTCTATACACTTATAAATCGTCGGAAATGCTGGAAAGGTTGATCGCTTGGCCCGGTTTGAAAGCTGGCAATCCCAAGTATGGACACCCTGAACATCTGAAGGCGTCTCCCAGGGAACATGATCCACATCCTCCTACTTTTTTACCTTCGATTGTGAAATCGACTTCTGTCAATTCTTCAACTGAAAACTTTAATGCCTTGTCTTGTTTGTTTGTTAGTTCGCGGATCTCGTTTTCTTCTTCTTCTTTCATACCACATGTACAATCTTTACATGCTCTCTTCTTTCTTTGTTTGGTCTTGCCGCATGTTATCATTGTGATCGCCGTGTTGCCGTTCACTAATTCGTCTTCTGATAATGATGTGTCGTCGTCACCTTCGCTAGGGACATTGATGTTTTCGAAATATTTGGCTTTGTTGTCCAGGTTAACGGAACTAGAACTGCTGAGATCATCGTCATCTTTAAGTTCATCAACTTCATCGGATGCCCTGGCAATACGCAGGGATTCTTTGGTTTCAACCTTCTTGAACATAGGTAATTTCTTTTTTAACATAGGTAATCTGTTACCAATACTGATCGAGCCAGCATTGGAACCTTTAGAACTTTTGGAACCTAATAAACTAACGGTTTTTTTGCTTTCATTATCAACGGCTTTCTTAATCCAATGGTATGAGTCACCATCTCCCAAAATTTCAAAATTATTAATTAACGCATCGATCTTATAAACATCAGATAGACCATACAATCTACCTCCAGCTACAAGAGATTCACTTAATTTACTGATTAATTTTTTTGGAAATGCAATGGAATTCTTTTCTTCTGGTGTAATATAATATATTTCGGTATAAGTCTCTGGTGCAAGTTCTTCACTACCATCGTTGATCTTATTGATTAAAAATTGATCAATAGTAGTTTCTAAACCATGCTTTTCATATATGCTGCTTTTCTTCTGTTCCAATAATTCTGGTGTTGTAGTAACCGCAGGATGAATTAAAATAAGTAACCTTGAACTCATTTTTTATGGGATAACTTTCTGATTTCTTTGATTCCTTCACTCCAATACAAGAACAACAGAAAAACTAGACACAACTGATAAAATAATTCAACAAAAATACTTATTAAAATATTAAATGGATATTTATAATTTTTATCGATTTACAACAAAAAACTTTTCAATATTTCAACCATAATTAATCGTAATATAAGATTAGTAATACAATTTTTGAACTTGAAACTTTTTCGCCTCATCGCCGGTTTCGGTTAAAATCTAAAATGGTGCTGCAACTCTTTGCTAATCTCACGTGATTGGTGCATATTTGCAGCTGCGAGCAATGCATTTATTTAGATCTTTTCAACTTGAATATGAGAATGGTAATATCTATATATATATATTTGGGGAAATGTATTTAGATATTAGTATATAAATATCTGAAATATTCTAGATTTAAATATCACTGGTAGTTATGTCCATCTTGCCGGAGGGAAGAGATGCAACGTTTACATTGTCATCGTCGTCTCTATCATCATCATCATCTTTTTCATCATCATCATCATCGTCGTCGTCGTCGTCGTCGTCATCATCGTCATCATCTTCATCATCGTCATCATCGTCATCATCGTCATCATCATCGTCGTCGTTTATGTCCTTGTGAATTTTTTTCTTGATATCGTCTCCAAGATTTTTCTTCCCAATTCCTTCTCCTTCCTTGAAAGTGCCTTCAGCATCATCACAACCATCCAATAATTCCTGCGTGGCTTCTCCTAATTCTAAAATATCTTCGTCTTCTTCAGGATAACCTCCTAGCTTCATGACTATACGATCCACAATCTCGTTCCAATCGACCATACCACCAAGACCAATCTCACCATTTACACCAACCACCTTTTCTGATGGTTTAATTATTTCAATCCAAGGCATATTTTCTTTTATTTCTGTAATCTGTCTCTTTGTAATGTTAGAATTATATATACAAGACACTAGTGATGGTGCTAATAATATCGGAAAGTGAGTGTTCCAATTAATGACCAAATTTGTTAATAAATTATCACATAAACCTAGGACAATTTTACTCAATGTATTAGCAGTGACAGGCGCAATGATCAAAATGTCAGCCCATCTTCTCAACTCAATATGTATTAGGGAGCAAGTTTTTACAGATGAATTTTCAAAATCGTCATCATCTGTCCATACTGTAATATGCGGAGGAAATATTTCTTTTGCAAATTTTGTATTTGGAATAGTTGTATTTATCTGAGGACTACTAATTTCATTTTCTTGAACACTCGCATTCCCTAGTTTATTTGCTATTAACATATTTTTATCATTAATTGTGGGTGTATTTGTAGATAGTGACGTTCCATTAGTGTATTGGGCATTCTTTTTCAAATATTTTGTGCTCAATAACTTTTCAGCAGATTTTGTCAGAATAACTTGAATAGATATTTTATCTCTTCCATAAATATCTTCAAGCTTCTTTATCATTGGTTTCAATTTATAAACAGCCAATGAACCTGATGCCCCAAATAAAACATGTATCTTGTTGTCATCTTGTGGTAATCTACAATCAGTGTTCTTTATGTATTCTTTATTTATTGCAGGTAATGTTTTACTATAAATTCCTTGATCATCTACTCGTACACCTTCTTTGATCAATCCAAAAGGTTCTGATATTTTATTTTCCATATTCTGATTGTTATCTTTATTAGTAATGCCTGTATTTTCCTTTCCTGTTTGGGTATTCTTATCTGAATCATTATGGTTTTGTGTTGTTATTGATGATAATTGCTTATTTAACAAATAAGAAATGTTTTCTGCAGATGGAATAATACCAAATGGTGGTTGTGGGCTAATGCTGTTTGATCTTGATCTGTTTGGAGGTGTATGTAAAATATCATCGACAATAAAATGAGGATGCTCAGATGCTACTGACTTTGAAGATTTATCCTTCTCAGTAGCTGTTGTATTAACTGAATCATCTGCGCTGTCCTTATTTATTACGGGCTTTTGAGGAGAACTATTTAAATTTGAAATACCTGTTGATGATATAATTGGTTTTAGCACATTTGCTGGCTTATTATTTATAGTATTATAAAATATATTATTAATGGTTGAATTGGAAATGATAGAGTTTTCTTCTACGTTTTTAGTATTTTCAGATCCTGGCTCACTAATTTCTGAAGATTTGGGGTTCTTTTTAAAAGTTTCAAAAGTAACTTTAGGTACTCTTTTAAGGTCATTTTCACCAGTTTTAAGTATAGTAGTGTCTTGTTCACTTCCAACATTTGGGACATTATGAGCCCCATCATGCAGATCAGTAGCTTTCTGAAACTTCTTCTGAGCTGATTCTTTTTCAATGATTTTAGTTTCCATTTATAAGTAGCTACTTATTAGTTCAATATGATAATAAAAATGAGATATCTTAACTTTATTGTATACCTGTATATTTTTAAAAGTTTTAAATAATTGGGTTTCACTTAATTTTCTATGCAATCTTTTAATTACTTTCGCAATTACGTTTCTAATGCTATAACTTATGGTGATTTGTTGGTTAGTCAACAAAAACTGAAACAACTAATCTTACTACTTTTATTATAATTACTATACTCTTTCTTCTTTATATACCTTTAAATTTGACACTTCCATTTGAATGCGCTTCGTTGTAAACGATAACTTTATCAGAAGATGAAATGAGAAGCAGCGGCTAATTGAGAATGAGTTATAACTTATAAGAAACTTTAGTTATCCACTTTTAAAAAGAAAGTTATCCAAATAAAAGCTACAGACAAAATCTATTAATATTATTCAATTTTTGAATTATGACAGAGCTTAAAAGAAATGCATTTAGATAAATGGAGAAAGAAGTGATTTATCAGATGACAGAAATGTCATTAAATTAGTATTCTCACATAAGGAATAAACTAAAACTGTTTTTCAGAAAATCAATGCATCTTATATGATTATATTCAGTGCATGTAACTATGTTGAGTTCAAATAACACTGACACCTTGATATAAGTTATCGAATTAAGTCATTTCAACTTATGACATAATGTGGTCCATTGTTGTCATTTTATCACTTAATACGTTGAGTTAAATATTATATACTTCAAGAGATGCTACTTAAAGTAAAGGTTCAAAACAAAATGATGATTTCATATAGTAAGCTGATTTAGTATAAATTTACCAAATACGTTGCGGCGTAGAGTTACTATTTTGATCAACACAACATAATAAAGTCAAAATTATAAAATCCATAATGACGATCGAACAAGACTTAGATTTAGCTAAAAAAGCATTGCATGAGGAGAAAGATTTTTTAAAAGTAGTCTCGTTATGTGACAGAATTTTGAAGGAATCAAATGAAAATGTAACTGCTTTACTATATAAAACAACTGGTTTAGAAAAACTTTATTTTTCAACAGCTGATTGGCATAATCATAATACATTAGAGTCTGCTAGAGACCTTTTAGAAAAAGCTTTAAAAATTGCAAATGATAGAGGTGATAGAAGTAAAATTGCTTTAGTACATTTCAGATTTTTTATTTATTATTTTAATTTGAAAAAATATGAAGAAGCAAAGAAAAGTATTGATTTAAGTAAAAAATATGGTTATCAAGATGCAACTTTAGACATGTGGGAAATAAATCTGAAAAAAAAATTATCTAAGAGTAGATCAAAAAAAGACAAATCATCTATTGATATAAAACATACCAATAGGAACTCTGAAGAATTAAGAACGCAACCTGATGAAAATAAAATAGCAGATATGAAAGAAACAGAAGAAAAGAAAGAAGAGATTAAATATAGAACCGATTGGTATCAAAGTAACAAATCAATTAATTTATCTATATTAACCAAATATTTACCATCAGATAAAGAAAAGATAATAGTAAGTTATAATGGAGATGATAAAAATTTAGAAGTATCCTACCCAGTAAACGGAAGTGATTTACATTTTGATTATAAATTAATTTTAGCATACCCTATTGTTCATGACAGCATCACTTACGAATTAACTCCAAGAAAGGTAGAACTTCATTTAGAGAAGCAAGATAGTGCTATTAATTGGAAGACACTGGAAGCCTCATCCAATCAAGAAACTTTTGAAAGTGCCAGCAAATATGAAGTTCCAGATTTCAATAAGTCATCATTGAAATATCCAAATTCTTCAAAGAGTAAAACAGATTGGTCCAAAATCGATTTAGGAAGTGATGAAGAAGAAGATGGAGTGGATAGTGGATCAGCGGATGCTTTTTTCCAAAAATTATATGCAAATGCTGATCCTGATACAAAAAGAGCAATGATGAAATCGTTTGTTGAAAGTAACGGTACTGCATTAAATACCAATTGGGAAGACGTCAAACAAGGTACTGTTGAAACTTCACCTCCAGAAGGTATGGAACTTAAAAAATTTTAATACGTAAGAAATTAATTATTATATATTGAATATATGAAAATTGTATAGAGAAATAATAAATATTAATTATCATACATACGTGTCTCTTAATGCTATTTTGATTAAACAAATATTAATCATTAATGTTACAAAACATCTTTCCCCCAATCTATATTAGTTTCTTGCGAAATTGGATAGTCATCTTTTGAGGAATTGTTCAGTTTATTTAATTGTTCTTTTTTCCAGGAAAGGAAATCATTGTCGTTTTCATCTTCGATCATACTCGTGTCATCAAACGCACTATCAAATGTCTCTCTAATATTAAGTTGTAATTTGCCTTCTGGTGACATTGAAATTTTATATATACTATTTTCTGCCTCTTTATATGGACTGCTTAAAATGTTGTTTATTTTAGGCTCCAAATTAGCATTGTTTAACAACTGACGATTTATGTTTTCTTTATTTTCTTGATTATCGCCATTGTTCATATTTGGCATAAAATCTAATGTTACATTCTTTTTATTATTCGATAACGTTGGTATTTGGCTACCTTGTTTATTAAGTATGTTTTTTGAAACCGCAAATAATCTCGTTGGACGGATATACCCGTTTGCAGTTCTGAGAGGTAATTTCGTATTTTTTTGAATAGGTAAATGAGTTTTTTTATATGTCAGCTTCGAAGCTTCTGACATACGTGGTTCTGAGATATTAATATATTTTTGTGTTCCTTCAGCATTAGGTTCTCCTACATCATGTGAGAAACTACTTTGTTTTATTTTCAAAGATTGAATCATATTAGAATTTGAAAGACTTTGTTTAATTGGTGTTTTACTAATATAATGAGGTTTACTACGTTGCTTATTTGATATAGATTCTGGCTTAGGGGATGTTTTTTGCACTTTATTTGGTGATTTCTTGGAATTGGATGAAATGCTTCTTTTATTTATTGGACTTCTATCTTTATTTGAAGGACTTAGTCTCATTCTTGGATATTTACTAATTAGTTCGGATTCTTGGCTCTCAATTATTTCAATCAATGGTCGCCCATCTACAGCAAATGGTCTTCCAAACATAGATTCCATTTCACTTAATTTTAATTTTAATTCTTGCAATACACGAGGAAAATGCCTGGTTATTTTTTTTCTCATTTTTTCTTCCTGTAATAGAATTTTATGTGAATTTCTAGAAAGTAGTCTTGATGAATCTTTACAACTATTTTCAAGTTTCGTGTGCTCCGCAGTTAATAAATTAAATTCATTATACAAATCTAACATAGGCTTGTAAATAGCTAATCTGGCCTCTAATTGTTTTAATTGCTTTTCTACTAATTTCAACAAATCTTCGTCAAATTGAGAATTAGTATTTGAGTTGCTAAGTTGATCAAATTCATTAAGGAAATCCTTCTTATCATTCTGTTCATAGTTTAAAGTTATCCATAATTCCTCAACTTTTTGCCTAGTATCAGTAATTAATGTTTTAATTAACTTTTTCTTCATGCTGTTTAGTCTTGCTAATTCATTTTTATAATTTTCAAATGCAGTTTCGGAAAGATCTTTATTATCGTTCATAAAATTTTCATATTGATATTGTGGGAATTTTAATTTTATCCATAATTCTTTACAAGCAGTTTCTAAATTTTCTTTTTCTTCCAATCTTTGTTTGTATAATTTAGTAAATTTTTGGTTTAAATTTTCTAAATGTTCCACTATTTGTTCATGTACTGGTACCAACCTATTTTCAAAATCGATTGAATTGAGATTATATGTATTTATTAAAGTCATATCATTTTCATTAATATCATCATCTTTTATATTTAAATTTTCAAAAAGTTTCAGTAAGTTTCTAGATAAATTGGAAATTTTTTCAAATCTTGTATTATATAATTTTTGATACGTTTCAGTTAAATTTACTATTCCATTAAGTTTATCGTCACTTATATCATTGAATTTTTCAGATATCAATATAGTTTCATTAGATCCCTTCAAATATTCAAAAACCTTATCGTATTCATTTTGAATCAGTGATATATCGTTGTATATAATATTTGATTCTTTTAAACTCGGAAGTTTAGATATAATATCTTTGTTCTCAAACAAAATATAGTTTTTATTATTCTTATCGTTAACAGCGTCAACATATTTTTGTAACACGTTAATCTTATTCAAATAATGCAGTAGTTTTGGGATGAATGCTTTATATACATGTGATCTTGCTTCAATTATAATTTTTCTTTTACTTAGAAGAGAAACACCTTTTTTTGGAGACATAGGAACAGTTTTACGATCTGGTGATAATATAGAATTTCTTGTATAAAGATCAGGTATCGTTTGAGATCCAGTGGAGTCGTCTATTATCATTAAAATTTTATTTAAAATATGTTGTTCTTGATCATTATTTTGGGATAATTCATTCATCGCATGCTCAGCATGTTCAAAATATTCAGTTATGGAATTTGAAAGTGAATTGAATATCAATTTTTCTTTATTTAAGATCTCACTTTTAGAGTAACCAATTTTTTGATAAATTACATTCAGATTTTTTAATAGCTTTTCCAATTGTTTTGATATCAGGTTAAAATTTTCTGTATAAATATTATTATTATTATTATTATTGCCGTTGTTTATATTTTCGAAATTATTTTTACTTGTATTTATATCAAACACCAATTCTTCTGGTTTCTTTTCTTCTGTTGACATTTTTATTGGAGATGTTAAACATTTAATATTAACTGGTGTCAATGTCGAATAATCATCATTGGGTATATGATTATTACCACTTTCCTTTATGGGTGTATTCACGCTTGTCATCATAAAAATAAGCAGTTGTGTTTTATTAGTATATTATTTTCTTTAATAAATATTTATATACTTATAATTAAATCTCAATTTTTGCTACTCTTAATTTAGTTTACTATTTCCAGAACATATAATTTTTTTAGCAGCTGTAATCAAATTAGTATTCCGCAACAGATTTGCAATTTCTGATTGTTTTATCGACTATTTTTGACTAAAGAATATTGTAAATATTAGTTTTTAACGTAAAAGTTAACCATATATATGAAGATATAAATAATCTTTTATTTTAAACTATCATATTGCTTTTTACTTTCTTGTAAAATGTAAACATTCATTTTTCTTCTGTTACTTCGCTTTTTTGATGTTACAAGTTTGTTTGTTTTGATATTACCGCTTTCGGAAAAATCTTTAATTGTCAAAAAATACTATTTCAAACATGAGCCACTTGAAACATGAATTAATACTTGAAACCTCATATAATAGTAATCTTTTATCTCAACATTACTTACTACATAGCTTTATTGAAGATTTCTGTATTTTATGGTCATCCATAGTCAGGTTTAAAAATTATATGTCATGACTACTCCATATTGATAATAAATACAGTTAGAAATTTAACAAAATGAAAAAGGAATACATTTGATTATTTGTAAAATATTTAACTTCCATAACCTATTTACAAAATTTGCTAAACTATTTTTAAATTTAATCAAATTTATTTTCGCAAGAATAAATTGAGATTTTATCGTCATGGGAATTAGAAGCAGCAATCATCATTCTATGTGGATGGAATGACAAAGCAGATAAGAAAGAACCAGAAGAAGAATAGTTTGATGTTAATGTTGAACGGATACCAGAAGCACCAAATGTGCCTACTATACCACTTATATGCGAATTATTATCAAAAGTAGATAGAAGGTCACCTGCAGTTGTCCAAACACTGATTTTTTTAGTGCCAGTAGCAATAATTGGCGCGTGCTCGTGAAGTTGCATCTTTGTCATTGTACTCATTTTGGACCCAATAGAATCATTACTAGATCCTATATTGAAACTTGTAATATTATCTTGATTTCTAATATCCCAAAGTTCAACAGTACCATCACTAGTACCACTAGCCAATTCTCTGAAACCACCTCTTTGTAAATGAACATAATTAATTGGATGATGTTTCTTACCTTCATTCGATCTCCATAATCGAATCATAGCGTCTCTTGAATTTATACGACGATCATACACTCTTAAGGACCCATCTGCAAAACCACATACAACAGTGTCACCTGCAAGTTGATCCGAAGTTATTGATGTAACCAATGAAGATGTTTTAACAGGAATATCAACTTCAATACTTTCAGAATGGGCATCCCAAATTCTTATTACTTTAACATCACCTGTAACCAACAATGAACCTCTACTTTGTTGCCATTCAGTCAAAAGACCTGTTGATCTAGGAGTTAGTAGCATATCATTTAAACCCCTCCACGCTGATACTACGCTAGTCTTATTGCTATCGTTAAAATCTCTATAAATTTTAACAATACCATCAGAAGTACCTGTCAACAATAATGATATATCGTCTTCATTCAAAAATTTCAAACTCGTAATTTTAGTACCATAAGGGTTTTCATTTGAAAATTTATTAATAATATTCTCATTTTCCCAATCATACACAGTAATACAATCTCTCTCATCAGCAGCTACTAAATAGCTATCAAATTGTGCAAATTCTAGCAACTTTGGTTGAGATTTATTATCCAGAATTGATATTTTATTATTCCAATTACCATACAATGCAAGAGTTTTTTGGTTCTGCGTTTTTATAATAATATCTTCATTCCTATTTCTTCTCCATAATCTAGCATTATACTCAACACTCCCTGCTTCATCACTTTCCATTTTTTTCATCTGTGGTTCTTGAAAGTATTCGAAACAAAAGTCTAAGAATGGGCTAGTAGACGGTAGAATGTTTTCTTTTTTGGTAGAATTAATATGCATTCTCTTTGGTCTGTTCAAAGTGCCATTATCAATATGAGTTCTTCTGGAAGACGGTCCCGAGTCAGTTCTTGAATTAGAGGGAGAAAAAGAATCTAGCCCATACCCTTCTCCAAAGCCAAAAGAATTAAACAGTTTCGACAAGAAAAACTGACTGCCATTAGCTTCTTTTAGTTCAGAATCATTTTCTTCGTTGTGAGAATTTATTTTAGAATCTTGCTTACCAATTAGTTGAATATTGGAAGCATTAAATGAAGTCACTTGTTTTTGATTCCAACTCGATGACCTTTTAATTAAATGATCTATCATCTTATGCAAAGATAATCTAAATTCTTTATGTGAATTTACTTCATTAAAAATAAAATCTACTATATTTTTAGCAAGATCTTGATTTTCTTCGTAAGGATCGCAGGATAAAATTAATAATGTTTTCCAAACACTACTAAATATTAAACCATGTCCGATATTGTTTTTATTTACCTTTAAAACATCTGGTTTTTCAGTATTATCGAGAAGCATTAACTCATCCATCAAAAATTCAAACAAAACTACAATAAAAAAGTTAATATATCGTTTAACAAAGTGTGATAAATAATAAATCACTTCTTTTCTAACAAGGGAGGAACCATCTTCAGATAATCTTAAAATAGCAACCACATTAGAAATACCTTGTGCTTTTATTAAAGAAAAATCAACATTAAAGATTTGAGATTGTAACTGTTGATACAATTGTATTTGACGTTCCAATTTCTTTTGCTGTTGCTCCATTTGTTGATTTTGTTGATGATTTGAATTTTTCAACTGTTGCAGTTGTGACTGAACTTGTTGTAAATTAAAATCATATTCTTTTTGTATTTTCAATAAGAGTTCTTGATCTTCAACATCAGAAATAAAATAAGTCAATGCATTGACACTTGCAGCTCTGACTTCTGGAACCAAATCGGATAATGTTTTATTTAGAGTTGAGATGATATCTAATTCCATATAGATATGCTTTGTTAACGGATTGTGGTCACAAAATTGACCTAACAATAGTGCTGACCATTGTCTTAGCAGGGGAACATCTGAATTTAAAAGATAATAAGACAACATTGTTACCAATTCCAAACTAAAACAATGCTTTTGAGCTTGAGAAAAATCACGGATAAATGCTGATAAGACGAACACAGCCATAGCCTTCTGCTCATCAGTAGTTTCATTAGAAACATAAGGGTTTTGTGTTTTCGAAAAGTTTTGATAAAACGCTGAGCGGTCAAAATTTGATGCAGTCATTGCTAATGGAGAATTGTTGCTCATTATCAGCTCGCCATTATTAGTACTTAAAAAGTCAGAATCAACTACTAGAATATTAACAAAATACATATATCCCTTTTCTTTCAATAAATCGCCTTGTATACTTTTATAATCGATTGCCATAATCCTTGCCCAGATAAAAACTAAAATAGGTTTTAATTCAGGAGCGTGACTTTGTAATAACTTCAAAACATATGGGAAAATACCAATAGACAAAGAAAGATAAACAGCCCATGGACCTAAATCTAAAAATCTTGATAACAAAACCAATGCTCTGATACGATGTACTTGAGATAAAAGAACTTGTAGTACAATAGGGAGTTGTTCTGGAGGATTTCTAGTATTTGAATAATATTTTAGCCATAGCTCAAATGCGGTTAAATTTTGTTCAAAAAATCCACTAAATTGTTTCTTTCCTTGTATTGTATTTTTTATTGATGCTACACTTTCTCTACCTCTATTATTTAATGATGGATGAGCAGCAAGAGACATATTACTTAAATTTCCCATGGCATATCTTGATGGCATTCTTGAATTTGGGTTTTTTTGTTGGTTTCCTTGTAAATTGGTTGCTGATTGTAAACTATCTTCCTGATTAAATAATGCAGCTGATTCGGCATCAGTAAATTTGTTATTTTCCATGTCTTCGACAAGTTTACTTAATAGCTCATCTATGGCCAAATCCCATGATTTCCACATTGGATGTTCAGCTACTGCATCTGGTAATGCAGGGTCAGATACTGGGTGACAATTGTATAATGGCATAATTCTTTTAGCTAGTAGAAAATTTCTGAATAAGGCTGCTACCATTAAATCGTGTCTAAATAATTTCTTAAATAAGGGACGTGGCAAAGTTGTCCATGCAATTGTATCTGTGATGGCAGTAAAAATCCAATTTAATTCACCTAAAGGTGTACGTCTATCTGAGATGGTACCTGGAATTTTAATTTTTGGAACCATTCCACTAATATCATCGAATTGATCTGTGCTTTCATTAGATGTGGAATTGTTATCTTGAGATTCAAAAAAAATTCTGTATTTTGTTTTATTGAGAGAAGACTGTAGTAAAAACACTTTGACACTAATTTCAATTGGATTTGTGAGACAACAAGTAAACAGATCAGCTGGTAATTCTATTGCTGTTTGTAGCAATTCATCGGATCTACATGCTGCTAATTGAAAACATTCAGTATATGCAATGGTTGGTGATGGCGCAGCTGGATCATGTTTTCCTGCCTCGTCATCTTTTATTCTTTTTTGAACAAAATTTTGGAAGTTTTTCACTATATTTTCAGCACAATTACAATCGTAAACATAAATACAAGGTGCACCAAGCCATGTTTGTAAATCATATAATGAAACTGGTATATATTGTGTATAACCTCTATTAAATACCCATATTTCACCAGATGGCGTCGGTTTGGGTACACCATGTCCATTATAATGAAATAATATTCTATCTTCTTTTGATACTCTTCTTAGAGAATTACAAAATCTTTTCACATCTTCCACAGATGGATCCAAACTTTGTTTAAATCTTGCTCTCAATGATAATGTCTCATATTGAGACTGTAAATTTTCACCAATTTGTTCAATAGCTTTTTTCGAATCTTGAAAATTCAAGGGATCTATGCCTGCTTCAATCCTTGCACAAGGTTGTGTTTTAATGATATCTGGAGGATCTACTCCTAAATTCAAACACAGGAGTAATGCTACACTAACTGTTTTCTGTCTATCTTTCATTATTTTCCAATCCAAAATAGGTTGGTAATACCTACTTTTATCTTCTTTGATTACATCTTCAGATATTGGATTACCATTTGTTAGATGTCTCTTATCATCGAAGTAGAATTGAAATGAATTTGCTAAACTTTCCAAAAATTCTTCACGTTGATACTGTTCATCAAAACCATGTCTTGTATCAGTATTTAATGGCCTCAACGGCTGTGGACCGAAACTAGCCATTTTTAATATTTATTTATGAGGTAAAATATTTTTTTTCCTTATTATTTTGTTTTCAGGTCATAAATTTGATCTATTCTCAATAACATAAGAAAGAATGTACAATCCTTAATAAACGTTTAGTGTTTTTAAATTTTATATTAAGGACAAACGAATGTGTGATATTAATTTCAACTAAGATCAATAGCTTACCTCTTTAGAGTTTGCTGTTCTATCCTTAAATACTATATTTTATTGGTTATTAAATCTTTTACCTTCTGATGATAAAACTTTACTTCTTATATTACTTTCTTGCAAAAATTAAAAGAGTTTTTGTATATAATAAACATTCTTTACAGACTGAATATTTCAATTTTTAGTGACCCTCAAAGGCTAATTTTTTTTTTCACATTAACGCTACAGCCGAAATTTCATTTTGGAAAATATCATGAGTAAACCTAATTACTGATAAACACTTTATCAATTTCAAAGGATTATTATTATTGAATATATATTAATAGTAACTGCTTATATTTAAAGTTTGGCTACCGCGATAACTACTTAGTTTTAAATGGTTTTAATATTAGTTCAGCAAAACTGAGAATATAATACATACGCAAAGATCTATTTACTTATGGCAAGCTCATCTCATAGCCCTTCAATTCTGTTCAAAAGGTTATTATCATTAAATGAACCAACTCCGTTACTTTTATTTGTTGACAGTATAGCACAGTCATCATCATATTTGGTAGATGAATTAAATTATAATATAAATATTCCAAATAGTAAGAAAGATATTATCATTATATATGTAAGTTTTGAAACTATTAATAAACCTGGCTATGTCACTCATTTTATCGATGCAATCAATACAGACATTCAAAAACTGATTTCTGATTTAAAGACATATATACCAGCACCTACTGAAACAAACACAAAAGATAAATACGTTGTTATATTTGATTCGTTAAATTACATTTCAGCAGATATTATAACTACTTTCATTTCATCAATTGCATCTCCTAATATATCTGTTGTTGGTACATTCCATAGGGATATGCCAGAAGTTTCGAATAAGAAAATTTCATCACATTATCCTTCAATATTAGAATTGCTGAAATTCATGGCTACTACAATAATGGAAATCAATCCAATACCTTCAAGCAACAAAGATGATGAAGAGTTGGAAGCAGACTTATCTAAATGTATACTACCGCGTGGTATGAACAATCCAGTTTTCTATGTTTCATTAACAAATCGTCGTAAATCAGGCAGATCTATTTCTTATGAATTTCAGGTTTCAACAGATGCTCATTCATATGATGTTATCAAAAACATAAAGGAAAATAATAGTTCCACAAATGAAACTCCAGAAATGTTACAGGATTTAACGACGTTTAATTTATCTACTTCTGCAAAACAAAAGAGGGCTAAGGATGAAGTTGATTTACCATTTTTACAAGCTCAATCTTTTAACACCGGTGGTGCAATTGTTTATGAATTCGAGAAGGACGATGACTTCGATGAAGATGATCCATTTGAGGACCCATTTTAAACTGATATTTTAGATTGATCTGAAATAAATTTGAGATTAAATTGAAATCCCTTAAAGTAAAATTGCATACTGCTGATATATAGATTATGTAATAATATAAAATAATAATATACATTACTTTATCATGTTTTTTATAAAGAGAGCTGTTTTGCCCTTTCAATAGATAAGCCTAATTCTGGAGGCAACTCATCATAACTTTCTGTCACTAGTTTGGGATCAAGCGCATATATGTCTGCAAACAATATCAAATCTGTTGCTGTCAAATCGTCCTTGTAACGAAGTAGATATTTTTCTATAGCGACCTCCATTTCAAGTTCTGATATCACATCTTCTCTTGAATCAAAACTTTTACTACATAATTCATCAAATTTAGCTACAAATTTTCGATTCTCATTATTTTCTAAGCCTTCATAATCCTCCACTAAATATCTTAAAATTGCATTTGGTTCATGAAGACATACATTTTCACTTAGCAACCTTGGCATTTGGCAGTCGTCAACCACTTCTATATCAAAGTCTGTTTTTTTATATGTGAGCCCCAAAGAAAGTTTTAAATTATTAGCTAATTTTAAAACCTCCGAGTCGTGAGTATTATGATCAAATGATAATTTAAAAGACATTTTTTTTGTGTATTTTGAGATGATGATCTTTAAGATTAATTAGAAATTATCTGATATTTTTTCATACCAAAATTTTAAAAAGAATGGATATTTTAGGACAAACCTAAATATCAAGTTAAATTAAATGTTTTCTTATATGAACTAATTTTTAAAATAAGGATATTATCAAATTGAATATCAGTAACAAAAAGTAACCTCAAAATTGTACCTTACAGTGTTTGATAATGAAAATAAAAGATTAATTTTAAGTAATAATTTTTTAGTTCTTTTTATAATTCTAATGTACAGAAATATTATAGTATTTAAATTTATATACGATATACTCCATCAAACAATGTTTAGACTTTTCCATTCAAGTCAATGCTAAGAAAATTAATTCATTTATTATATTAATTATCTTTAAAATCTTTTTAATTTCTATGAGTCTTACGCTTCTTAACAACTGGAGTCTTTCCACTTGCACCAATTGTTATATTTACCTTTGGTGGAATTGGGAAACCATAAGACTTAGCAACTTTAGTTAAGTCTAATTTGTCAATTTGGTACACAGTCTTTAAAGAATGTGATGCATATGCTTGTAAATAAGATCTGTAACCATCTTTAGCAATTTGATGTAAGTGATAGTTGGATTTAATCAATTTTTCAAGCTGTGATTGAACATTTGCTATCTTATTTGTTGGAAATTCGTATTCATTTAATGGGACCTTAGCAGCCTTTAAATATCTTAAGAAACCTAATTCATGTGGAGTTAAGAACATTAAAGATTTACCTTTACCTTTTGTACCTCTAGCAGTTCTACCTACTCTATGAATATAATCTCTTGGATCATCTGGTGGATCGAATTGAACAATCCAATCAACAGCTGGAATATCTAAACCTCTAGCAGCAACATCTGTACAGACCAAAATACCTCTTTCAGCATTACAAAATTCAAAGAAAGTGTTTGTTCTCTTTTGTTGCTTTTGTTTACCATGTAATTCTAAAACTGGTAAATCAATATAGTTCAATAATTCAGCATAGTATCTAACAGAATTACATGATGATAGGAAAACAATTATTTTCTTTTTTTGATTTCTCTTTAAAAACGAAAACAATAACAAGAATCTTTTATCACTTTCACAAACCACATAACCTTGTTCTAAACCATCTGCAGTTGAAGTATCTTTATCAGTGACTACATTAATGAACAATGGTCCTTTTCTTAATGAAATTCTTGCCAAATCCTCAACTTTAGTAGTTTGAGTAGCTGAGAACAACATAGATTGTCTATCTTCTTTTGGTAAAATTTTAATAATTTGTTTCATTTCATCCTCGAAACCAATTTCTAAAATTCTATCAGCTTCATCAATAATCAATGCTTTTAAATTTTTGAAGACAAAACCTTTTGTGTTTTGTAAATGATCTAATAATCTACCTGGAGTGGCAATCAACAGATTGACACCTTTGACTAATTTATCAGCTTCTTGTCTACGATTAGCACCACCAATGACAATACCAAAAGTTTGTGAATGGAATTCCATCAATTCACGGGCAACACCAAAAATTTGTAAAGCTAATTCTCTTGTTGGAGTGATAACAATGACACCAGTACCGTTTCTTGGTTTGTATTTTAACGAATGCAACATTTCGATAGCAGGAATTAAAAAAGCTAAAGTTTTACCAGAACCTGTCTTAGCAGCACCTAAAACATCTCTACCAGCTAATAAAGGTGGAATAGTTCTGGCTTGAACTGGGGTCATGCTCTTAAAACCTAATTTATCAATAGCCTTTAAAGTTGGTTCAGACAATTTTAAATCTTTAAAAGATTCATTGGTAGCATTACCATTTTCATCTTTACCAGATGTGGAAGATACATTCAGAACTTCCATCTCTAGACCGTTATCATTTTCTCTTGGACGTTTTGACATTGTTTGCAGAGTTGGGCGATGGGATACATTCAAATATATAGATGCAAACAAATAGAACAGAAATCAATATATATATATAGACTAAACAAATAATAACCTCGAATACTCAATGTACACTCATGCAGAAATATAAATTCCCACATATCTATTTAGTTAACAAACCTTTATGTTTGTATGTAGTTTAATCTCATCGCATCTCATCGCAACAAAAAAATTTTTTCACTTCTAATTTTCAAAAATTTCACTATCCCAAACTTTCCTCTTACTTTTGGGCCGCACAGAGTTACCCGGCGCAAATACGGGAAGGCTCCGCTTGATATAAATTGCTGCCATTTAGTATGTATGAGCTGAAATATTCTATTGTGTTGAGTGATGAGTATTAATGTCATAATATGTTTGTTGTCTTGACTCTTGTAAACACGCTAGTCTGCTTTCAACAATTTGGTTTTTTATCGTTAGTACTCATATTACGTATACACTCATTTATATTTAAACGATTTCTCTCCGTTTTGCCTACTCTTTGGTTTGTGGTTTTGGAAGGGCTCGGAGATGAGGCTCATCAATTTCTTTTTTTATTTAGAGTATGGGAATGTTCTAGTTTGCTCAGAAAGCGGCGTACGGACCAGAGAAGAAATTTGATGCATCTCTTTGCATAGACAATATGAAACGCTAACAATAATACGTAATAATTAAGAATTTAACGGATATAAGCTGCTCTTCTCAATACAAAAAATATAACGTTTTCATATAAAATGATAATCATTTCTATAATTATAGTTAATCATTCAATTATTGTAACGACAACAATAAATATAAAATATATAGACGTATATAACAAGAAACGTAAAAAATGAACAGCATTAAGGATACTTGGTTTGATAGCTGGGATACAGGTTTGTATCAAGAATTGGTTGAGAATTGTAACGATTGTGATGAAATTTCACCAATTAATTCAAAAACTACAAGAAATGGTATCGTTTGTGGTCCGGTTTTGAAATTAAATGAAATTGATTATCAATTAAAAAATTTTCGTGGTTCGATTATGGTCATCACTAAAAATCATTCAATTCCTAATGATGGGGATATTAAAATCGAATACATCCAAGGTCCATCAAAGAAGTTAGAAAATAATGGGAATATAGAATCTTTGTTTGCTAGTGGCGAATTAAATTACCAATTATTTCATACTGATAATCTTGGTGAAGATGTATATAGGTTCTACCGTTATGATTTATTGTTACCAATAAATAATGATTATGAAACTATGGTAAGGTACTCAATTAATTCAAAATTTGAGGACCACTATAGATTCTATATTCCATCTTCAAAAACAAATTTTAATAGTGTTGCTTATTCCTGTAATGGATTTTCCTTAAGTGTTGATACGCAAAAATTCCAAGGTTCTTTATGGTACGATGTGATTAATAAACATCAAAAAATTCATTATAACGTAATGCTAGGTGGTGGAGACCAAATTTATTCCGATCAAATTAAACTATACTGTGAACCTGTGAAAGAATGGGCAAACTCAAAAGATCCTGTTAAAAAATATGGTTTCCATGTTGATGATGATGTTATCAGACAATTAAGAGAATTCTACTTAACTGAATATTTAAATTGGTATGGGTTTGGTTATTGGAAAGGTGCTACTGCCAATTCGAAGACTACACAAAAGTTATTTATTATTGCAATGGCTTCTATTCCATCAATTAATATGTGGGATGATCATGATATCATTGATGGGTTTGGTTCTTATCCTGACTCATTCATGAAGACAAAATTGTTTTCTAGTATCGGTAAAATTGCTTATGAGTATTATATGTTGTTTCAACAGCAAACTAATAGCTTAGGAAATGAAGATAAAGAAAGATACCTAAATGACAACTCATGGATTTTAGGTAAATCAAATGGTATGTTTATCAATGAAAAGGCTCATTCGATTTTTACAAGATTAGGTCCAGATATGTCATTACTAAGTGTTGATTGTCGTACCGAGAGAAGATTGACAGAAATTTTAACAAAGGGAAGTTATGATTTGATTTTCAAAAGATTGGAGGAAGAAGTTAATAAAAAGAAAATGTCACATTTGTTAGTCATGTTGGGGATTCCAATTGCGTATCCAAGATTGGTTTGGTTAGAATGGTTATTTACCTCTAGACTATTTAAACCACTAAAATGGCTAAGTAAGAAAGGTTATTTCATGACTGGTTTAGTTAACGAATTCAATGGCGACGTTGAACTATTAGATGATTTAAATGATCATTGGTGTGCCAAGCATCATAAATCTGAAAGAAACATGTTAGTATCAAGATTACAAGATTTTGGTGCAAAGCATGGTATTAGAATCACCATATTGTCAGGTGACGTACATCTAGCTTCAATTGGTCGTTTCCGTGGATCCAACGAAATCAATAAAAATAGTAAAGAAGATCCAAGATTAATAATGAATATCATCAGTAGTGCAATCACAAATACACCACCTCCAGATGGCATGGTTAAATTATTACAAAAAAAAAATAACAAAACCCATAAATTCGACAACGAAACAACTGAAGATGCGATTCCAATATTCAATTTCGAACCATCGAATGATTCAACAATAAGAACTCATAATTGTTTTTGTAATCAGAGAAATTGGTCAGATATCATACCTATCAAAAATGCAATCAACAACGAGTATTTAAACAAAAAATTAAATTTACAAATCGGTAAATATGCTATACCAAACAAGATTATCGACAATGGATTCAGTTATAAAGATAGTCTAGAGCACGATGGCAACACTATACCATATGAAATCACAGAAGATGGGATACTTGGAACAATCCATATCGAAAAAGATACGTTCAATAAAAACAGTGAGACATCGTTTTATTCGGTACCAATACCAGAACTTACAGTAACAGCAAAACTGAACCACATGGGTATGAAACATTCAATTGTCTGAGTCGATTACCCGGGCAACGCACCACTCACCATTTATTTTTGCCGTGGCTTCCCGCACTCCACAAATTCTAGACACCATAGGTCCAGGACCGCATGCTGTGCCGGGTGACGCCATATTTACTTATCAGCCTATATATTCCATTTACATATGTGTATAGCTTCTATGCAATCACCGAAATAGCTTGTTTTATTCAATATGGTAGATACGTCCACAATTGTATGCGAAAAATTAGCAACTGGTCGAAACCACACCCAAACGAGAAAACACAACTGCAATGAAAACCAGAACCTGAAATGAAAGTGCAGACAGATGTAACAACGTACGACATAGTCAACTGCACCGTGGGCCAGCATTCAAAAAATATGCAATAAATATCTCAAACAAGCAAACAAGCAAACAAGCAAACAAGCAAAAAAGAGGATGAAAGACTGTTTTTGTACGGGCATTGGACTTGAATATATGTTTTCCGGTTTTGGAAAACAACAAAAATTATTTTACGCAACTTCTTTTGAATTTTATTTTATTTAATTTTTTCAACTAGCACCAACCAGCGCTGTCGCGCCTTTGAGAAAATGCGAATAAGTCAGTTCGTCATTCAGATGAAGAGTTTCCGGAACAAAAATTGAAGGAGACAAGAAACAGAGCGCGGCAAACAGTTCTCCGACACATGATCAAATATATGCACACGAATACCGACAGTGACCGTGTTTTTTGCTGCGGTCTATGGTTTTGATCTGGCTCCATACACCTACTCTCTCCTTCCATCTGGTTAAATGCTTGTCGTGAGAATAGAGGAAGTGGTGCGTTCAAAAAGACACAGTGCGGTTGTGGTGAACCTTCTCACACAAAGGAATAGGCGCGGAAAAACAAAGCAGACGAAAACCGTGGCGGACTTTTGCATTTTCCGAAAGAGTTAAAACGGAATTTTCCACTTTTGGCCACTACGTATTTTTGTGTGGAAGTGCTGGACAATTTTTGAATTTTTGAATTTTTGGATTTGGCAAACGGTTTGTGCTGTGGTTTTTCCGGCCGTTCTTTTTTCCACTCCTACAAACACTCACCAAAGTTTATTGCTTGCTCACACAGATCCGTGCGAAAACACATGCGTTTGTTCAGAAATATCTTTTTCTTTTTTATTTTTGGCAAATTCCCGTTTTTTCACTCTCGAAATTTTCGTACAATCATTACGTTAGTACTATTTTGACTAGAGCAAAACTAACTATAAGAAGTTGTTCCGCGATTAATTGATATGCCATATTATTTTTCAAGAGTAAATTATATATACTTTATTATATAATTTTCTTTTGAATTAGGAAATATATATAAGACACATTTTGGCGAAATAATACATTGCTTGATTAGCTTAGCAAACAACTCTGGGAGTCAGCGAGCAGCCTGCAAGCTAAACATTTTGGCATTTTGTCATTTCTGCATTTAATATTCATAGCAAAGAAAAAATTAGAAATAAATTAAAACAAAGAAAAATAGAAAACCAACATCTCATACTGCAATCTCCATGTCTGCCTCGGTGAAGAGAACTATTTCTGATATACATTTATTCTGGCCTCAGTATAACCAGGGTCTGAAATACAGTGATGCGGACTCAACTCCAAAGAAAAGAAACGCCCTTAAATGCAAGTACGTACTAGACATACAATCGAATAGTAGCAGTGACATGCTGGGCGATGGGCATTTTAGTAAAGTCAAGAGGTGTCAAAATATCATCACGAGGAAATACTATGCAATGAAGTTGATTGATAAAAATTTAATCAAAAATGGTAAATTAAAATTGGTCTCAAGAGAAATTAATTTATTGAAATTAATTTCGGAAAAAATTAGAACTTTAGAGGACAACCCTTCCACCTTACCACCAGACTCTACCAACCCGAGTGAAGGAAACGATACTTTTGTAGGTCATCACCACATCTTGCAATTATTAGACTATTTTGAAACAAAAGACAATATCGCCTTGATCACGCAATTATGTGACAGAAACGATCTTTATGAAGTTATCATTGAGAATGAAAGACTGCCTGATCCAACAGTGAAGGAATATACTGCTTGTCTATTGAGTTGTCTTTCGTTTTTACATGAAAATGATATTGTACATAGAGATTTAAAAGCTGAAAATGTTTTTTTCAGATTGAATAAAAATTTAATTCCGTCTTCACATGATATCATTTTAGGTGATTTTGGTTTAGCCACTACAATAAATTATAATATGACAAATTCAAAAAATTCTTTAAAAGAGTACGTTGGCACTATTTCCTATATTTCTCCAGAAATTGTAAGTTGTAAAAACGTTAAGTCAATGAATGAAGATGAATTGAAAAATTTAAATGATTATGGGTTGCCTGTTGATATTTGGTCACTGGGAGTTTTGGTTTATTTCATGAAATTCGGTTATATGCCATTCGATTGTGATAGTGATAGTGAAACCTTGGATTGCATCACTTCAGGCGATTATTACATTGATCAAGATTCTTATGAAGATACAAATTTAACAACTTTTTGGAATTTCTTAAAACAATGCTTCACAATTGATCAGAAAAAGAGACCAACTGCATTAGAATTACAAAATCATTTGTATATTTTAGAATTTAAAAATAAGCACCAACAAGATCAATCTTCGTCATCAACAATTTCAGTCAATCAAACAATGTCTTCACATTTCGAAGATTATGAACTGCATCTAAGAAGTAGGCCATCAACCACTTCTTTACATTCTTTGAAATCACCAAAGAAATCAACTTCATCTTCATCTTTGAATTCCTTTAATTTCGATCCAATAGGGTCTAATAATTCGAATTTTACTTCACCACCAGTTTCTGCTTTTTCAAATAATAATAAAACTCAATCAATCGTGAAAAAAGTCAACAATTTTTTGAGCGCAAATACGGCAACATTGACTGTACCAAGTATAACAGATTTACAACAACCTTCAAGAACATCAATGCTCAATTATAACAAGAGAAGAGAGTCATTAAAGAAAACTCTTTCAATGACTTCAGTAAAAAAATTAACAATTTCAAGCTTTAACTCTACAATAAAAACTAATAAATATCACACAGATTCGACTTTTATATTGGATCCTAAACCACCTATGAACTCATTGATGAATGGTTGTTATAGTTTAATGCCAGAGATAAAGTCAAAAGATAATTATCATCTAGATGATGAGATGGAAATACCAAGATTATTATCAAGACCAAATTCGGCAACTGATATTTTAAACTTGGGTTTTTATGACCAAAATAACGAAAATAATGATAATGAACATATTCAAATTAAAAATAACCAAGATGATATTGATGTAAACAATGTTTTAAGAGATATTATATCTGAAAGTAGCATAAGTTCCGATTCCTCAAATTTGAATTTGCCACATTTTTCAGCTTACCATGCTTCAAAACCTAAATTTTCTTTAGGTGACGATGACGATGATGAAGACGAATAAACGAACAATATCTTTTGATAATTTTTATTCTTAGCACATTTTGATAATTATATAATCAAATTTAAATTAGATTAGATAGTATATAATGAAATACATAAAATAATATTCACAAGAAGTTTAAATATTTAAAACCTTATCTACGCAATAAACTTAAAAATTCTTCTCTTGTCTTATGAGATCTAAAACCACCTAACATACAAGATGTAACGGTTGATGAACCAGTTTTTTGAACACCTCTAGAGACCATACACATATGAGAAGCTTCGATTACTACTGCAACACCTAAAGGTTTTAATATATTCATCAATGCCATGGCTATTTGTTTTGTTAGTCTTTCTTGCACTTGTAATCTTCTAGCATACATTTCTGCTAATCTTGCCAATTTACTTAAACCAATGACTTTCTTATTAGGGATATAACCAATATGAACTTTACCAAAAAATGGGACTAAATGATGTTCACATAGAGAATACAATTCAATATCTCTTACAATAACCATTTCATCATGATCTTCTTCAAAAACTGCATTCTTTATCACATCATCTATAATATTAGTTTGATAACCTTTAGTGAAATATAACATAGCTTTAGCATATCTTTCTGGTGTTTCTAATAACCCTTCACGATCGACGTCCTCACCTAATTCTGTTAAAATAGTTTTCACAGCAGCTGAAATTCTATCTATCCTTTTTTTACCTTCAGAATCATCTTCTTCAACTCTACTTCTAGAACCAATGCTTGGCCATGATAACCCATCAGAATCGATAGGCGGTGTTAGGGTATAGGGCTGTGATGGTTTTGTATTCAAAGGAGTTCCTAGTCTTCTTTCTTCCATATTTTGTTGATGCAATTTAGTAGATAGAATAATTAGTTAATGATATAATTTGATTAATCTAATTTTAAATATCAATACTAGTTATAATACTGTATTGCTTTTATTATTAATCAACGATTTTATTAAGTATTATAGCTTTTGATTTTTTATCAATTTTTGATGGTATGGAAATATTTCAAAATTTCAAAAAACAGAAATGGCGAAGGATATGTGCAACCGAATTAGTATAATAATAATTCCAAAACCTTAATATATATATATTTTAATAAATTAACGTAATTAATTGTTATAATTGAATCATATATATGATAATATTTTAACAGTTACTTATATATATTTGGATAAATTGTCGTTACAATGCATACAATATTTAATTAAATCATAAAAGAGAATTGAAAATGGCTCTTATATATTTAAGTATTCAACATCAGACTGAACACAAGATAGTAATAAATTTGATGCAATCAAATCTGGAGGTCGATATTATCACAGTACTAGCTCGAAGCTAATAGATATTCAATGGTATCAAATAATAAAACTTCCTAACATCAATTGAAACTAATTAAATTTCAGTACATTCAGAGTCATCGCTCAAAAGTTTTTCAAACTTTTTTCAAAAATTTTGAACTGTGGCTTCATTTCATTTTAAAGCATAGAGTAATGTGATCAAAATATAATATTGTACTTGTTAAAGAAGCATTTATGTATATATTTATTACGGTGCTGTACCTTGGGACTTTAAATGGAATTCAGTTCGATTGAGTCTGACATTCGTAATTCTATGCAATGGTCAACTTTCTGGAGACTTTAAGACTGTTAATCTTCTTCTCTCATAATACACAATGATGTCATTAAATGAAAAGCTGTAAAGTAAGCTTATTAAAATGTAACATGGGTATTGGAATTTGGTTGAATAATTCTACCTACTCCACCACATAAAGCGCACAAATCTGAATCTAAAAAGAACCTTACTCTACCAGAACCTCTACAATTACCGCAAATTACACCACCTAACCTTGGATCACCTGGACGGACCATTAAAGGTCTTGGTCCATTGCTAGTAGTCACAGGTCTTTGATATGAATTCGTATAGTAACCTTGCGGTGTTATTGGGGATGATACATTATTTTGTGGTGCAAACCTTCTCCAACAACTTTTACATGACCTACCACTCTTCCTTTTGTAGCCAGTATTACGACAATCTTGACAATAGTAACCTACTGGATATACCCAAGGTAAGGTTGAAGTTTGTGATGGTGAAGTATGTTGATGTTGTTGTGGTCTTTGATGAGAGCTCTGTGGTTTTGAACTCTGTAGTTTTGAACTCTGTGGCTTTGAACTCTGTGGTTTTGACGTAGATGAGCTTTGATGTGGTCTACTAGGGGTTCTTGGGGGTCTATTTTGTGAAGGTGTTTGATTGTTCGAATTTGAAATTTTATCTTCGTTCAATACGTCTTGATAACTTGGTAATTGTTCGTTTGGATGATCTTCGTTATCCATCTTTTTCAAATTAAGTTTTAATGTAATCTAAAATGAGCTTTATTAAAATTTCTAAATCTATTCCGTGACTTATATTATTGCATACAATAATTATATCACTAAGACGCTATTAAATATTTAAATAATAAATTATGTTAATTTATATACATCAGGTTTTAACATATGAAGAAGGTATTAGACCAATATTCAAAAACTATGTCAATTAGACTTTCCAAAAGTTTCTCATTCTTTTCAAAGTCTAATAATCGATTTCCTTAACTTTTTTTTTCAATATTTTGAGCCTCGGTTTTACTCTGCCTACTTTTCAAAAATCTATTCTAAAGTATTTGTATCGAAAACCATACTGTTACGAGCCATTCCTTACATAGAAGTTGAGATATTTAATTATCAGTAAAGTGTATGCTATATAATAATTATTATGAACTGTTAACTTACCACATATCACCATAAACACTTTTATTACGTTTATTGTAATGATAACTAGAGTTGATTCCAGTAAGGATACTTAGTAATTTAATCAGAATTGGACGTTTCTGAAAATAAAATATCTTTAATACAATACTATAATAATCATAGCTTACATATTCATATATGACATTTTTAATTAGTTCAATAAACAGATATATAATACAAATCATCTAGATAAAACTACTTTGTGTATACGTTTTCATCCATCTTGTTTCTGCTGTAATTCCTTCTTAAAGCTGTTTCCCTGTTTTTTTAAAAAACCATTCAGAGCAAACAAGAAAATATTTATTATTGTTTTCTGTTGTTAAAAAACAATTTTGATCTTTTATTGTTTATTATCTTTAACATAAGAACGATATAATTTATTTGTTTTCGACACAAGATGTAACTACACAGTACTAAACAAGCCAAAAACCATGTATTAAGAATATCGACATGCATTATTACCAATGTGCCAATGTATGTTTACAATTTAATTATAGACGTTGGCTCCTTATTTATTGAGTTACAAGTTAAATACTCTAACGGCAGCCATTATTTTTCCTGTTTGATCCTCAAATGAATGTAATTGCAGTATTTTGATGTTTTATTTATTGGTGTACCCTGAAGTTAAAATTATTAACAGCATTTCTTTACATTATATGGATATATATATGTCTGTGTGTGTTGGATATTCCGTAATACTTTAAATTTAGCCGCTGAGGTTTACTTCAAAGAGTCGGTTGTTAACTGTCCACTATGAAAATTATTCAAAGGCGGGTGACCTTCATTTCGATCGGGGGTCCGTTGCTTCAGATATGAAAAATGTTTAGTTACCCTCCATACACGTCAGATTTCCATTATAATTAGAAAAAATATTATGAATTAATTCACGAGAATAAGAGAAATTAACAGAGAAAAGGATGCAATAACATGAAAGATGGAAGTTTCCAATGAAAAAATAAAGTGAACCACCAAAAATTCTATAATATTCATTTTAAAATTTAGGTTAAACATTTTGAAATCACATTGATTTTGTTTTTATTTAAAATATTAAGTATATATCAATGTAATACTGATATTTACTTAGTATTCAATTAAAATAAGATTTCATTTTAATTAAGTAAACTTCGAAGTTTAGGCAACAAGAGAATATAGAGTTTTTTCAAGTTATTAAAGTTTCAATATTAATTGCAAATCAAACTAATATATTGTTTTACAAAATTATTAGTATAGATCAAATTTTTTACCATACAAGGATAAAGTAGAATAAGTAATTTGAATTGTATCTGATCCTTTTTGTAGCTATTATTGAAAATTCTTAAGATTAATCTTATCTAATTATTAATCGAACGTATATCCACAATGGTACACTCTTTAAGGAATCGAGATGTTGACGATACCAATAATGTTGAAGCTGAGAACATAATGCATACATCATCAAGATCTACCAAAAAAATCAATTATTCTGAAATGGGCGATGATAATTTAGGTATATTTGACGATGATGAAGATGATGAAGATGATGAAATTAATAATAATTCCAATAATAATAATAACTTAGTTAATGAAGCACAAAGTAATGATTTAAGATTCGAAGTTGACAACAATGATATTAGTGATAACGATAAAACTGATATGAACGACGATCCAGAATTTACTCCTTCAAAAAGAAGCGCTCAGGGAAGAAGAGAAAATGCAAGAAAAAATTATGCAGAAAATGATGAAGATGAAAGTTTTAATGAGGAATTTAATGACGAAGATAATAGCATAGGTGATGACGATGATTATGATGACGATGATTATGGTTACACTTCAAAAAGATCAAATCGAAGGGGAGGAAGAGGAAGAGGAAGACCAAGAAGTGATAATTATGCAAAAAGACGTGAAATCGAATCATTTGTAGTAAAGGATGAAGATGACGAAGATGACGATGACGATGACGATGAAAGCATAAGTTATTCTACTAAAAGAAGAAGAGGAAGACCAAGGGCAAGTTACAATGATAAAACTTTTAATAGTTACGACGACGACAATGAGGATGAAGAAGAGCGCAATGAAATTCAAAACATAAGGAGATCCAGAAGACTCCGCTCAACTTCAATGCAAAATGATGAAGTTCCATATATTAAAAGACGTACCAGATCAACTACTAATGCCCTAGAAACTGAATATTTAAATGAAGCTGGAGAAATACATAATGATACATTAACTTTAGAAGATGAAATTAGAGAGCTTCGTGAAAGTAGTCCAATTAGAGAATTTAAGGGCGAAGTTGTTGGAATTGAAAAAGGACCAAGATCATTGAGAGAAAGAACTAAGCATGTGAATTATAAACTTCCACCACCTCTATCGGAAGCAGGTCAAGAAAATTTTTCAAATGATCCTTATTCTGGGTTAGGTTTGGGTCAATCGGCTAATAATTTTGACAGTCAAAGATTGGCTCATATGTCTTCTCCAAACCGCCGTGGTAGGGGAGCTTCTTCAAATAAATTTCCTCAAAGAAGATTATTTCCAACAGGTGGTCCGTTTGGTGGGAATGAAGTTACATCTATTTTTGGTGAAAATACTATTTTCTATAATATGGATGACGATATAAATTTAACTTCTTTACCAAAATTTAACAATACTAATAACATGGAAATTTACAAGAATCAATCCTCAAATTTTACCATCAATAACTCTGATATCAATGTTTCTACTGCTCAAAATAATAACAAGCGTTTAATTGATTCTGACTCTTCAGAAGATGAAATCCTTCCTATGGGTGCTAAACCAAAACCTAAAGATCCAAATACAAAGAATAAGAAGAAAAAGCCCGAAATAGCTGATTTAGACCCTCTTGGTGTTGATATGAATATTAATTTTGATGATGTTGGTGGTTTAGATAATTATATTGATCAACTGAAAGAAATGATTACTTTACCTTTACTATATCCTGAATTATATCAAAACTTCAACATAACTCCTCCTCGTGGTGTTCTTTTCCATGGTCCACCTGGTACTGGTAAGACTCTGATGGCAAGAGCACTAGCAGCAAGTTGCTCATCTGAAACAAGAAAAATTACTTTCTTTATGAGAAAGGGTGCAGATATTTTATCTAAATGGGTTGGTGAAGCTGAAAGACAATTACGTTTACTGTTTGAAGAAGCTAAGAAAAATCAACCATCAATTATATTTTTTGATGAAATTGATGGTTTAGCTCCAGTTAGGAGTTCTAAGCAAGAACAAATTCATGCTAGTATTGTATCTACCATGTTGGCTCTAATGGACGGTATGGATAATAGAGGTCAAGTTATTGTAATTGGTGCAACCAACAGACCTGATGCGGTAGATCCTGCTTTGAGAAGACCAGGGAGATTTGATAGGGAATTTTATTTCCCACTTCCTGATGTTGAAGCTCGTTCTAAAATTTTGGAAATTCATACAAGGAAGTGGAATCCACCACTAGAAAAGACTGTGATTTCACAATTAGCTAATTTAACCAAAGGTTACGGTGGTGCAGATTTAAGAGCACTGTGCACTGAAGCTGCCTTAATTAGCATCCAGCATAGATATCCACAGATTTATAGAAGCAATGAAAAATTATCAGTTAATCCATCTTCCATTAAGGTATCCACAAGCGATTTCATGCTAGCGTTGCAAAAAATTGTACCTTCTTCAGCTAGGTCAACCGGCATTGTAGCTCAGCCGTTACCTGAAACAATTCGACCACTTCTTGACATCCAACTAAAAAAGATCCAGAACATATTGAATCAAATGATACCTAACGACAATGATCAGTTCGACAGATCAAAATCTTTAATCCAGCAGTTTATCGATTATGAAGATATCGAAAATGATGGGGAGGATGATCAAAGCATATCTTCATTTCAAAAACACGCTCTTATAAATGGTGTTATGAAATCACGTATATCAAAACCAAGAATTTTAATTTCTGGGCCACCTGGTAATGGTCAACAATATATTGGGTCTGCTATTTTGAATATCTTAGAAGATTATAATATTCAAAAATTAGATCTTGCTTCGTTGGTGTCTGATAGTTCCAGAACGATGGAAGCATCTATTGTACAAACTTTCTTAGAAGCTCGTAAAAGACAACCTTCTGTTATTTATATTCCTAACCTGGATATCTGGAATAGGACTGTACCAGATAATGTTATATTAACTTTGGCTTCATTATTTGGTTCTTTAAATAATACTGAGAAAATTTTACTGCTAGGAATTGGTAATATAATAGATTTGAATTCAATTGAACAATCTTCTTTAGGTTTACTTGGATTTTCAAAAAAAATATGTGAACTACAACTTCCTTCTAAAGAGCAAAGAAAATTATACTTCCAATCACTTGAAAAATTATTATATTTAAGTCCAGCAAGTTTCAATTTACGTAAAAAAAGAACGACTCCATTACCAGAACTACCTCTTGCAAGTCCAGAATCAGATCCGAATAATTTAGATGAAAATGGAGTTCTTTTATCAAACGATGATATTCTTAGAAGAAAATTAAAGAAATTTCAATATCAAGATATGAGACTAAAAAATGTTTTGAAGATAAAGCTATCAGGAATAATGGATTTAATTCTTAAGCGTTACAGAAGGTTTAAAAAACCAGCTGTTGATGATATGTTTTTAGTCCATTTATTTGAGCCTGCCCCCGTTGATTCAAACTGGGAACCTGCATATGTGAAAGACAACAATATGATTTTAGAAGTTGCAACAGGTAAAAAGTTCTTTAACATGGATTTAGATATTATTGAAGAAAGGTTGTGGAATGGATTCTATTCAGACCCGAGACAATTTCTAAGAGATGTCGAGTATATTTATCACGATGCTTCTGTATTAGGAGATAGAGAAAATGTAATTAAAGCTTCAGAAATGTTTGCTAATGCTCAGATGGCCGTTGAAGACATTTCTACGAAAGAATTTGTTGATGAATGTAAAGCTACTCGTCAAAGAGATTTAGAGAGACAAAAATTATTCTTGGAGGATCAAAAAAAAATAATAGATAAGGAACAAAAACAAAATGAATTGAAGCTAAGCGCAATTCAAGAAAATGGGATTAAAACTGATTTAGATATTCAACCTAGAGGTGATGAAGTTTCGGGAATTGTTACTGAAGTTGGTGTTGCGTCAGGACATCAGCTTCAAGCACAATTAAAGATTGGAACTGATTTGTCTCAAGAAATCATCTCGTCTACTTTTGATAACCAACACATAATGAAAGAAAAGAACGAATATGGGGCTAGCATTAATACAGAAAACAGTAGTAAAGAAATTGATCTGGAAGCGAACAAATTGAACACTCCAGAACTACCAGTTGCACTTGGCGCCACCGAATTAAAGGATACAGTGGATGGTAGTTTATCATTTAATGCTCAAGGTGACAAAGTATGTGATACTGCTATCAATGACAATACAAGTGATAATAATAGCCAAATAGTTAATAAAGAAGTTAAAGAAATTGAGCATTCGAAAAATTCAGAAAAAGATTTAATTAAAGAAGCAAGTAGACAAAAAGAAACTCTTCGCATTGTAACTATAAATAAAACCGATGTTGATAATATCATAAAAACTCTAGTTGAAACCTCGAGTGAGTTTACAGTTTCTCAATTGGAAGAACTATATGCTCAAGTTGTTGAATTGGTATGGGAAGATCGTTCCAAATGGGATAAACATGAAACCATTCAAAAAATTAAAGAATATTTATCTACTTAATTTCTAGTGCTGCTTTCAAAAAAAAAATATAAATAAATAAAAATACACATTTTTTTGTATAGTAATTAATAATTAAGCATTTATCTTTATAAACAGAGGGTTTTATAATTGTAATCAATATTTACAATAAATTTTATTTTCGCACTGTTTAAGTTATTTTAATGTTTTTTTAACAACTTGTAGATTGTTAACTTTAGACAATTTTTTTAGCTACTAACTAAGAAATAAGAAAATGTCCATTACTAAGTAAATTTATTTTTATAATTTTATTAAAAACATTTTAAAGCTATTCCTGAAAAGTGATTATTTAGGTTAAAGACTAGAAAATAATATCTATTGGTTGATATTTTAGGTGCTTTTGTCATTTTATTTTTTATTTAAATAATTAAATAATGTTTATAATTTAATGCATTTTATATATTCGTGTACATTATTCAAAGAAATCATCTTCTTCATTTTCTAGATCTTCATCCTTGTTATACCCAACATTGTTTTTATTGTTAGATGAATATCTTTCAGTTTCATCATTTCCTTCCATACCATCATCAAGTCTAACACCGTTATTTCTCTTATCTAGTTTCTTACCTTCTAAGATATTCTTGAAAGAAACAGGTAAAGTATTTTCGTGAAATTGTTTTGTTATTAAATCATAAATTGATCTTTTCTTCAATTCAGCTTTTTCTATGGCCTCATTGTTTTTTGTTGAATCTTCATCGCTGTCAACATTTGGATATAAAGCAATATATTTTTCAGATTTTGGGAAATTAACAACATAACACAAATCAATTTTTGCTTCTAATAATTTATCTTGGTTAGTTTTATCTTTTGAATTTTCATTCACAGATTTTTCAGCTTTCTTATATTTTCTCATAGCCTTCTTTCTTTCGAAAAATCTAATCATATGATATTTTTTAGCATTTTTCTTAATCTTTTGCTGTACATGGGCATTCTCTAATTCTAATTTTAAAGCTTCTAGAGTTCTTTCCTTTTCGACAATGACAGTATCTGGTAGAATATCAGCTTTCTTTTTTAATAATCTTTCAATATCTCTGATTCTCTTTTTAATTTTATTGACACCAGCGTCAATAAATTGAGCCATTTCAAGTGATGACCCAGCATTGGTTCTTCTTTTTTGATTTCTTGCCATCCTGAATGTAAGCTTAGAAAAGTAAAATAAGTTTAATTATTATTGCTTTGTTTATCTCTCTGTATATTAAGCATGTCATCTGGGTCTATTATTTCAAATAAGCATAATTTATATTTATATCTTCTTTAATTATCTTATTCAAGATTTTGTTACTATGCCGTATTAAAGATTAAAATTTTTATTTTGCGATGAGATAGAAATTTGCTAACGGGTTTATAATTTTGAAAATTTACAAAATAATTGAAAAACTTCGTATGAGAGGCAAAGATATTAGGCATCAAACTAAACTTTTATTAGCTTAATAATTTTACAGTTATTGATAAGTATCAGTACACTATTATAGATACATTTTAGTTATAATAATGCAAATTTTAATATAATTAAAAATGAACTAATTTCTTACATAACTAACTATATCTACATACTTTGATAGTTTTGGTGTTTATTCATTTTATTAATGTCATTAAATCGAGGTCGGCGTATGCATATTTACACTAGATGAGGTTTGGTTTAACTGTTGTGGAGTATCTATGACACCATCTATACCATTATACATAGGACAAGATTTGTTTGTTCTAATATGGCCCAATTGACCACATGTTGTACATCTACGTCTTCTGTTTCTGCCTTTAGCACCACCTTCTGTACCGTCCTTATTTTCGATACTTTTTTGTTTTAGAATACGGCGTCTATGTTGAGATTTTTCTAAGTTTGCCAATTCATTTTGTAATAATTTCTTTTGTAACTCGATGCCTTCAATATTGTTGACATCAATTTCTTCTTTCAAAATGGAATTAACATCAATCTTAGTTTGACTTCTCAATTCCTTTTCCCGTAAATAGCCTTTTATGACCCTTGGGTCTTTGATAATAATAGTCTTTCTTTGAATAATACCATTTTCGTCCCTTTCCTTTCTTGTAATTCTTAAAACCTTTTTATCTTCTCTTTTTATAGTGACTTTTTTATTGGTGCGGTTAATTTCATCTGGATCTTCCATTTCCTCAAAAGGATTTGTAATGCTCAAACTTTTCGCAGCAATATACCATCTCTTCTTTATTTCCTCTGTGTATATTTTTTGTTGCTGCGCAACGTTGTATGTATGACCACTTGCTAAAGATGCAGAAGAAGAGTTATTATTATCATTGGATGACCTATTTTTTAGGAAACCACCTTTCATAGAAGTCTTTAAAAACGAAAAACCTTCATTACGACCAGTAGGGTCACCTACACCATTTATTTGAACCATGGCTCTCATTTGAGTGGCATTTATAAAATTTTTACTAATATTCCAACTTAATAGGTTCTCTTCAAGTTTTACTAACTTATCATCAATATTAAATAATTCATTATCTTCTTTAAATACTATCCCTTGGTTTAATGATTCAACTTCCGCAACTTGTTCAGGAGTTATCAATTTTCTAGCATTGATATTGTCCAGCATGGGTTCACCATCCTTTAATTTCCATAAACCTTTTTCAGTTCCCTCTCTTTGATATTTCATAAACTCTTTAACTTTCTGTCTGTTTTGACCATAATCTTGATCAGGAAAATGTTGTGCTATAGGGTCTAGAGATATAGCTCTTTTTGGAGTTTTATTTAAAATACGGTAAACAATCATTTTCATTCTAGTCATTCTCATAGATGTAACCTTTCTAGAATTTGGACCAGGAATTTCATTGACAGGGAAAGTTTGACCAACTGTAAATATATGATTTATGTTTCTTAAGAAAAATCTATTACCAGCACCGCAACCTGAACTTTTTATCAGTAAAAAGTCACTACCAGAAACTTCATGCTTGAAAACTGGGGCTCTGATCATATTATTATATAAAGTTGGAACTATATTACCAGATTCGACAAAACCAAAATTCCAAAATGGTGACTTATCTTGAACACCTAAAACATGCGTCTCACCAACCTGTAATTTTGGCCGAGTAGTGTCATTTTCATCCGTTTTTCTATAATAATTAATTAATTTACTTGCCATACCAAACTTGGACAATGCTAGTGGTGTTTCTTCTGAATATTCCATCAAATACACTGGAGCAGAATCACCAATAGTTAAATCTTGTGATACAGCAAATGATTCTTTTATGTCTTTACCTTTATCTCTCTTTCTTTTTCTATTTTTTAGTTTACTGAATACAATATTAGTACCAGGACGGATCTTAGCACCAAAATTTGATTTGTGAAAGTGACGAAGATCATTTTTAGGAAGTGCAACTTTATAATAAGGTGTTTGTAATTTTATTGCAGGAAGTGAGTGTTCAATATTTAAGTTAGAAATAGTGGCACGAACTCTAGTTTGATGTTTTTTCTTCAAAATTGAGTATTGATCGTCATTGGAGATATTAAATTTCTCAATTAAGCTCTTATCTGATAATGGTATCAGTATATTTTTATTGCTCTTGTTAATATGCTTATCTTCTATTAATAGTAATTCTTCATCGTTCATATCTAATTCCGCAACCTTCGATGTAGGCAGTAATGCATTTACAAAATCTTCCTCATTCCATTCCCAATCACGTTGCTTTTCTTGCAATAAGTGTTTCGATAGCGTTTCTTTTACACCTTGTAACTCGTTTCTGTTAATAAATTTTTCTTGATCCCATTCATCGGTGGCAATTAACAATTCTTCTGAAAGTTTATAATTTGTTGTATCAACTTTATCACCTTTCTTTTCCGGTATTAATAATTCCTGTAAAGAGGCTTTGATGATACCTTTTTTTCTCCCTTTATGAACACTGTTATTTTGAGAAAGTGAATCATTGTTTAAATTATTATGTGAACTACCAGAAAAATTTCTGAATGCTCTTCTTTGATCTGGTTCTACTTGAATTTTTAATTCCATAGGTATTAAAGGGCTTAAAACTCTGTTTTGTGAAATAATATCCCTGTGCGATTGATATTTTCCAATTTTTCTATAAATAAGTTTATTCCATTTAAGGTTTTTACCTTTTTTGAAATCAGCAAAATAACTTTTTAATAGTTGTTTTTCTTCCTTTGCCGTCATTCCCACATCTTGACTTTTATTCTGTTCTTCGATTTCTTTCTTTCGTTCATCTTCAAAAACTGGAGTATACTGTTGATGGTGATCCATATAATCTGTATTTTTATTATCTTCCATAAACAATGCATTATTTCCACCTTGATATTCATCAACAGATAAATTTCTTTCTAATATGGGATTATTATCTTGTGCTAAAACATTGAAGTATTCATCACCACCTGGTCCATCAAAATAAGCTTCGCCCATGTCCATTGTGTTATCAGTAGTTGAAAATTCAATATTTACTTGCTTCCCTCCCTGTATAAGGTTAATAGAAGCATTGTTGTGTATATCAATGTTATTGTCATTGTTAAATTGTTCATCATCAAATTCTTCTTCTGCTAATTCATCTTCATCTTCAAAATCTACTGCATCAGGTAAATGTTCAGTGGCACCTTCTTTGGCATCGGCACCAATATAATTACCAATATCTAACGAACCAAAGTCACCTTCAAAAATAGCAGCATATGCATCATCCTCATTAGTTAGATCATTCTTTAAATTCTGTTTTGATTTAGAACTCGAGGATTTGTTAGACATCACAAACAATTAGCTATGTCCCAAAACAGCTTCAAAATAGTTGTTTTAAGATAACAAATTTTAATATAAAAAACAAAATTTAATAAACTATTTGCAACTGGCTTCGATTAAAACCTGTATTTAGCTTTTTTGGTCTTTTATACTGATATTTATCATATATATTAAACTAATATTTACTGATTTATATATGTTTCGTTTTATAATTTATGTTAAACTGTAGGACTTTTGAATTTTTCATTATCAAAGCTTAAGCGCATTAACTAAATGGAGCGGGTAAGTTTTGAGGGTTCAATGACGAATAGGTATTGAGTTGGTTACTTAGTTCCTAAAGTTATTTATTGGAATTGAGTCTAATCTGTCTCTCGTATCGCAGTTTAACACCTGATTTAGTATCTGTTATCTCTGTATGATTTAACCATTGAACTCAAATTGCGTCGGTATGAAATATGTTTATTTTTTCAAGATAGTCTTCAGTTACAATCTTTGCTAAAAAAAATAAATATATGTCTAAAAGAAATAATGAAAATATCGTTTATTTATATATCATAATATTAGAACTTATGTAGAGTGCTGCTTATAAATCATTGATGCTACACCATCCCTTGCCTTTAGAACTGCATTTTGAATATCTTGATCTCTTTTTTGTCTTTCAATCATTTTTTCTTCTTTGTTCAGCGCATTCAGTTCTTTCATTAAAGAACTCCATTCTCTTGTATCACCACTACCTGATAGTATAAAAATAGCAGTACCTCCTGGAGCTGAATCATATATTTTTTGAACACCTTCTTTGATATTATTTAATGATTCCTCTGGAGACAGAATGTTAATATTTTTACCAATAGATGGTTGAGCGAAATCACGAGAAAATTCTAAATCTCTTAATCTACCGACAACAAGTTGGTATTCATTAATATGTTCTTTTATTTTTTGTAAAATCTCTTTATCGTTATTGCATCCTATTGTAACGGCTAATTCATCTGAATTTTTTAATCCATTACCTGGAGTGGAATCATTTAGACATAGAGATCGTACACCAATTTTTGCTAATCTTAAAAATAAATTTTCTGTATTTACAGCAATACCAAAAATCAAACCATTCACTAATTTCATCTTGATTAATTCAAGACACGCTTTTGAATCTTCAATAGAATCATGTCCCTTATCATCATCGTTTTGAATCTCCTTACCGATGTATTCTGACATTAAAAATTTTAACGATGGCCTAAATGGAGGACCAGCTTTATGATCAAAACAAACCGAAGTATCAACGACATTTGGATGTCTTAATTTTAAAACATTGAAATCACTTTGTAAAGAATGACCTATTAAAATATCTTGTTTGTTAATTAAATTTAAAATATCATTTTGAACATCACGTAAAGTAGTGGTTACATCTTTTAATTTTTCCTCGGTAATACCACTATATTTGGTTAAATAATCCACAATATGAACATCAGGTTTCACTAATTTATCATAGACTACATTTCCCTCAAAATCAACTATACTAATTCTTGTAAGAACTAATCCATTTTCTGACATACACATTTCACAATCTAAGGCATAGATATGTGAGTCGACATTTGGTTTTTCAACTGTGGAAATCCATTCATTGTTAGGGTCATTAATTTTATATAAATTTATTAAATCTGATTTAAGATGATCGGTTATATCTTTTGTTTCTAAATGAATTGGGTAATCGCATCTTAATAAATCATTAATATCCAATACAAGATCGTAAATTGTTATTTTCTTTTTGTCCAACTCTTTTTTTTTATCTTCTTTTTCCTTTTTAGTTAGACCAACATTTACAAACGAATTGTAAGCAGAAAATAAGGAAATTCTTGAACCAGGTGCTGTCACTGGAAAATTGAAAACATCATCTTTGTTGGATTCATAAATGTTATAAATAAAATCGGGGCTATTTGATTTTAATTCTTCGATCTTTTCATGGAATAAGCTACCTTCAGGCAATTTGTAATCGACCGGTTCCAAACCAGGTACAAATAATACAATTTGCTTTTGGATAGAGGATCTATTTTCAATTTCTAACCATTTTGGAGCGTTGTTAGTTGAATTCATTAAAAATAAAGTTAAATCTCTTATATCTTTGATCGAAATGCGTTTTTCCAAGACCTTTTCAGCAAATTTGAATATAACGTTTTTACTATATCTTGATTTTTTCTTTTTCTTACCACCAATGCTAGTGTCACTAGATTCATCTGACTTTTCATCAACTGAATCAATTGGGGCACTCAAACTCAATCTTCTTTTCTTTCTTAAAGATTCTGTTTCAATTTCAATAACCGCATTATTAACTACAGAAACATTGGAATCGTCTCTATTCTCATTATTGACTAAATCACTAGTCACATCTGGTTCAATTGCGCCTGTCATATCTGTTAAAACTATTCTATTATATATTAGATCAAATTATCACTAGCACCCACTATCACTCAAATATTTTATAAACAATTTCAAATCGTAAAATGTTATTAACTAGAGTGAAACAAAATAGACTAGTTGCAGATGTAAAATCACCAACCTATTGATAATTGAAATTAGAGGTATATACATCTTCTCACTTACTGGAAAACTTTCTTATTTTATCAATCTCACCATCTCATCTCATCAATTTTTCTTGCAGCTTTAATTTTTCTTTTTTGGCTGACTGCGAAGTACAAAAAAAATTTTCTATGGGCACAAGTATATAAAGTTGGATGTTAGCTATCAACTAAAGTTACCTTTTTAAAATTAGTTGGAGAAAAAAGTTGGTGAATACATATGAACAACTTACTATAAGTGGTATATAGTCACTATTTATTGTGTAAATAATATATATATGATTATATAATGTAAAAAATGATGCGTTTATCATTTAAATTTAATGCAATTCGATTGAGGAAAAGAGAGAATTAAGAGCTAAAAAACAATACAATTTCTTTTTTGCAATTCATTTAGTTTCTTCAGCTTCTAGTGAATCATTGATCATATCAAGATTCTCTTGAATATTCCATAATTCTTTATACAATGAATCTGGTTTATTTAATAATTCCAAATGATTACCTTGTTCAAAAACAGATCCATCTTTTAAAACAATAATTTTGTCTGAATCAACAACGGTTCTTAATCTATGTGCAATATATACACTGGTTCTTGATCCTTGATCAAAATTATTTTTAATGGTCTTCAATAATGCTTGCTCTGTGTGAGTATCTAAAGCACTTGTGGCTTCATCGAAAAACATAATTGGAGCATTCTTTAATAGAACTCTAGCAATTGCTAATCTTTGTTTTTCACCACCACTGATCATTAAACCTCTTTCACCTACAACTGTTTCAAATCTATTTGGTAACTTATCTATAAGGACACCTAACTGAGCCTTCTCGACAGCTTTTAGCACAGCATCATCATCAGCATCTATATCACCAAATTTGACATTCTCCCAGATAGTATCATTAAACAATGGAGTGTCTTGTGGGACAACACCAACAGCCTTTCTTAAGGATTCAAGGTCGTAATCTCTAACGTCTACGTCATTTATTAGTATTTGGCCTTCTTGGGGGTCGTAGAATCTAAATACCAACTTCAATATTGTTGACTTACCACTACCTGAAGGTCCTACCACTGCAGTCTTTGTGCCTGCCGGAATTTTAAAAGATGTATTTTTTAAAATTAACCTCTTTGGATCATATCCAAAAGTAACATTTTTAAACTCTATAGTAAAAGGACCATCATCAATACTCAATAATACTGGATTTTCTTTATTTGCTATCTTAACTTCATTTTTCCTCAATTTAAATAAAGATTCCATATCAATTAAAGCCTGTTTCAAATCTCTATAAACACTACCTAAGAAATTTAAAGGAACAGATAATTGGAAAACCAATTGGTTGATTAAAACTAAATCACCTACAGTAAGATTACCTCCTATAATACCAGTACAACCCATATACATCATTGTAGTCAAAGCAGTTGTGAAGATAGCATTTTGACCAGAGTTCAAAAATGCTAACGATTGTGCTACCTTTATTTGAGCGTCTCTGTATCTTTCTAATGATTTATTATATTTAGCAGCAAGATGTTTTTCATTATTAAAATATTTCACAGCTTCAAAATTAATCAATGAGTCTAATGCGATACTAGCACCTTTGTTATCAGCTTTGTTTGCCTGTCTCCTAAATTGAGTCCTCCATGCTGTAGTTCTAAGTGTAAAGATAGCATACATTAACATTGTTGTGAAAGTTATTCCAGCAAAAGATGCACCGAATTGATACGTTAAAATGCCGCATACAACAGATATTTCAAAAGTAATTGGGATAATGTGGAATATCATAGCTGTCAATACATAAGAAATACCTTTTGTACCTCTGTCCATTGCTCTTGTTAAACCACCCGTCTGTCTGCTTAGATGCCATCCTAAGTCCAATTTCATAAGATGGTTAAAAGTCTGTAAAGAAATAGTTCTTATTGTGTCCTGAGCAACTTTTGCAAAAACTGCATTTCTTAATTCACCAAATAGGACTGCACCAAATCTTGCTGCACCATATGATAATACAGTAAGAGCAATCGCTGCTGGTAGTGCAACTGTAGAATCTGACCAGTCAACATTCATTGAGTCTACAATTTCCTTGAAATAAAATGGAACTTGAACATTTAATAACTTTGCACCAATTAATAAAGACACTGCAATTGCGACCCTAGCTTTTACTTTATTGTCACCTTTTGGCCACAGATATTTGACTAATTCTTTCAATATTTTCAATTCTGAAATTGAGGGTGTCTTACTATTTGGTTGGTCAGAAGAATTACTTGTTGTTGCTTTTTTACTTTGTATAGTTCCTTTTTGATTAAGTTTGTTCAATATATTAGATTGTGGTGCCTTTTCATTTGCATTTATATTTCTTATTATATTTACCTCTTTTTTTTTACTTTGTAAAAGGGTTGATGATGTGAATAATAAACGGTTATTAAATGTGTATTGCACTTTGATAGGTTTTATAATAACTGTAAGTTGGCTCGTTTTAACAAGATTAGATTTCAGTAGTAATCTATTTCGTACACTATTAGCAAACATGGTCATTTTCAATAATATAGGTATCTCTTGGGTAAAAAAAAAATGTGACAAAAAGCTAATCAATGCTTATATCTTAAATGAACCAGTTTCCTGTTATGAGAAGTTTCGTTTTATTTTTAATTTGATAAATTGGTAATATGGTTGACTTAACATAGATATCTTTATAAGTAAATCTAAACACTTTTCAAATTATTAATAAATATATCCAACCAATAATTGCTAAATCAACTTTGACCCATTGATGGTCTATTTTTCAATTACGTGCACTGATTTGAAAATTATCACAACCGAAAATGTTGCTTAAAATGACAAAGATTAATTTGAACAGACTCAATTAAATTTAATTAAACAATTACTTTGGTTGTAGTATAAAATAAAATTTTGCTACGTGTAAATTATATATGTGTATGTGCATGTATATGTATATGTATTAATTTATGCGTGCAGGCATAACAAACAAAGTTTGAACCTCTTTAATAGAGGTAAAACTGTTTACCAAAGAAGGGGAAGTGGAGTATATCATGGATGTTTTTTTTTTTATAAAAATATAAATATGTGCAGAGGATGATTGAAAATATCATGTGAATTTTGTAAACATTGGATAGGAGGTAGTCAAAAGAATTTAAGAATCTGATTAATTCTTCTTTATAGCAGCCATTGTCGCGATTTTAGCTTCACAATCGACAATGGTTGCGTTACTCGTTTCAATTTTTCCTGATAAGTAATCTAATCTTTTCCTAAATAGTTTGTAATCTCCTGACTTCCCTAATGGACGTAATTCCTCTTCCCATTTTTTAATTCTTCCCGTTTCAAATGCTATAACCTTTAATAAGTAACGAGTTTTCAAAATAGTTGACAACTCTGGATCATTAACCAAATAAGAGAAAGCAGCTCTATATAACGGCTTAGCTGGGCGGATTTCTTTTAAAACGCCTCTATCTCTGGATACAGTTACTAACCCACTATTTTCTAATTCAATTACACCGATCTCAGGAGCTGCTTTAAATAGTGGTTTAAAAACAATATTTTCAAAATTTACAACAGATTCTTTGTTCAATAGCTCAATTAACTCCCAGGCTTGTGCACTCTTCAATGGTTCAATTTTGTCACTTAAGAAAATTTGAGTAATTTGTTCAGAAGCTTGTTCAATCATCTTATCCAAAGCTTCATTTGGCATTTCACCAGATTTTACTCTTCTTACGAAAGCTTGAAGGTCTAACATTCTACCACCCAATGGGCCAATAACATTGTCAATATTTGCTTCATTTGATTTTAAAAATGTTTCTATTTGTTTATGTAATGTTTCGTTTTTGTTATCGGATGATAATTGTGACATTACGTACTTCTTCGAATTTTCTTTGGAGGCATCTGATAATACCAAGGTCTTAAATACTTGATTTGGTAATGACTCGGAAAGCTGTTGATTGGAGCCCACATTCTCCGTTAAAAAGATAACATGTGCAACATTAGACTGAACTAATAACGATGCCCAATCAGAAAGCTCTTTGTAAATAAACCCATTAATTTCAGATTTTCCTTCGTATCTATCAATGACGATGACTGGTTTGGCTTCCGGATGTTGCTGTAAATAATCTTCTTCTTTTATACTCTTATCTTCGCCACCACTCTTAACAACAGGGCTATACCCCTTAAGAGCAATTCTTCTAACTGAAGTAACTGCAGTTGTTAGCATAGCTCTAAATGTAGCTTCTTTTGATTCTGATAAACCACTTTTTTGACCAGTTAAACCTTGAACCATTAAGTCAATAACGCTTGTAAACGAATTAATCCATGGAAAGATTGGGAAATACCCCAACTGTTGAGAGGAATTTCTCAAAAATTGTGCGTCAGTTCTAGATTTGACTAATTTATCACAATCCAAGTATAAAACATTTTGACGGCCTTGCAAAGTATGTTGCATAATCAATTCATTTTTACCGGAACCTCTTGGACCTCTTACAACGACAAAAGTGTTGTTGTTTTCTTCTAACCATAGTTTTAAGTCATCAACCTTTCCTATTCTTTCTTCCCATAGGTGCTTCTCTGCATAAGCATGATCATTACTGTTCCAATAATTTTTGAATTGATTTACTGTTGAATTGGTAAAACTAACAACTTTCTGTAACCAATAATTATCCCATGATAAAGAATACATATGAGTAATTCTTTGTTCTATGGTAAATTCCCTAATGGGGTCAAAAATTAAAACAGCTGTTATAGATAACAGAGCTAATATCAATGGTATAGCTATTCTTGTGTGATTAACAAAAAAGTTTGTAATATATTGATTACCTATCTGTTGAACATATTGAATATGTAAAACAGTGTTATTGATCTCAATACCCGATACACAGTTTTTAGCGCAAATTGCACCTTTTAAATCTTTGTAATTAACGGTTGCATCTTTCAAAGTTGCAGAAGTTGGAATGATGTCAATGATTGTACCATAACGCCTAAATAAAGAATAAATTTCTTCTTCTGTTAATGGAGGACCTTGAAATAAGATTTTGATTTGTCTTGCAGGCAATCTTCTTAAATCTTCAATCCAAGGAAAACCTTTTACTGGGAATGCAGAAGCTGATGTTAAGAACGATAGTATCGATTTAGAAGATTCCTCTTGTGTATTTTGTTGTATCAATGAATTTACTTCAGCTTTTGTATACTTTTGTGGCACCAAAAAGGTAGCAAAAACACCACCATCTCTTTTAATTGGAATTGTAGAGATCAGTTTTAAACCATGGATTGGATTGGAATCAGGAGAAGCGTATTTTATAATTTTATTCCTTACTGCTTCTCTGGATTGATTTGATAACAACAGATTGTACCACTGTGTCGGATTCCAAAGGGAAGTTGCTCTTGGATACACATTATCAAAGTAAACTAATGTTTCTTCTTCAGTCTTATGGATAATACCTGTATCAGTTGCAGTATTTGATTCACCAGCTTGTTGGTCTTTCTCTTGAATGTCACTCGATATGTATCTTTTCGTGAGACCAATGTTTTTTTTTATAATATTTCTTGAATAAGGTAAAAGAGCTGGCAAAATTAAACTTCTAGTGGTTATTCCCATATGCACCACATACGGAGCACTAGATATCAGCATATTTTTCTTGTGTTAAGAAAACACTTCGAATTCCGTTCTTAATAAAAAGTTTCTTAGTTTCTTTCACAAATTGAGTAATCGATCTAATAAATGAAGAATATGAATAAACTTCTCGTAAGTGAACTTGTTTAACTATCATCAAAGGCAGCTATGAGATCTAACATTCCTTTGTCTTACATCTCAAATTTAATGTGATTGGAGGATTTCTTATAATTTGAATTGCGGGTGGTTCGTCTGAGATGATTCTGCAGGAATTGGATTTTTGGTTCAGGAATTATAAAAATAAACCCTTTATAAAGGAACCATAAGTAATTAGAGGATAAATTACCAGTAAATTGAATTTATTTGTTATACTGTTTTTAATAGTAATTGAAAATAGTTTAATTGAGATAGTCAAGATATAAATATATTGAATTGCACCAGTTATATTTATATATATATATATATATATTTATATACTATTTTCGTTTGAGCTTTGTTCTATATCAATTTGAATAGAATTCAGAAAAATATAACTGTAAGACATAAATTAAACAGTGAAAGGTTGTAGTCAGATAAAGATTATTGTAGTAATTCTAGTATTGAACAAAAACAAAAACAGTCTTTTGATATGGCGGAAGATTATGTTGTAATTAATTCAGATGATCCTCAGAATGAAAAAGTTTCTGGGAAGGAGGTAACGAATAATAATGATGATGGTGTAAAAGAGGTCGATAATGAAAGCTCTGTACATCCAGGTAGGATATTAGAGGAGCCTGCTTTTACGAAATCCATTGATGAGGTGCTATTGAATTTGGATACTGGCGATGCTGATGCCATCAAGACTTTAACAGAAGGCTTTTTTACTTGGCATATAGATGATTGGAACGAATTGAAAAATGATAAATATGTGTCGCCTCAATTTAAAATTGGTGATTATGATTGGGATGTTTTATTATTCCCTCAAGGAAATAGAAATAAAAGTTTGGCTTTATATTTAGAACCAAATCCGGAAAAATCGATGAATGAAGAAGAAGGTAAATTTATGCCAGTTGATCCAGATTGGTATTGTTGTGCTCAATTTGCTGTAGTATTATCGAAACCAGGTTTTGATAATGAAACGTATGTTATAAATAGATCGCATCACAGATTTGATAGTTATGATGCAGATTGGGGATTTTCCAATTTAATTGATTTATACAGTCTAAAGAATCACGTTAATGGTAAACTATCAGGCTTTGTGACAGAAAATGGAGAATTGAATATCACAGTATATATTCGTATCTTGGAAGATAAAAACGGTGTTTTATGGCATAATTTTATAAATTATGACTCTAAAAAAGTAACTGGTTATGTTGGGTTTAGAAACCAAGGTGCCACATGTTATTTAAACTCACTTTTGCAATCATATTTTTTCACAAAATATTTTAGAAAATTAGTTTATGAAATTCCCACAGATGAAGAAAAACCAAATGACAGTGTCCCGTTAGCTTTGCAAAGAGCATTCTATCAACTGCAAGTTTCAAAATTGCCATTGGATACATTAGAATTAACTAAGTCATTTGGTTGGGATACTGCGGATGCATTCACACAACACGATGTTCAGGAATTGAATCGTATTTTAATGGATAGATTAGAGACAAGAATGAAAGGTACAAAAGTTGAAGGTAAATTAAATGAAGTATTTGTTGGAAAGATGAAAAGTTACATTAAATGTAAAAATGTAGATTATGAATCATCTAGAGTTGAAGAATTTTGGGATATCCAGTTAAATGTCAAGGACCTTAAAAATTTACAGCAATCTTTTGAAAACTATATAGAAGTAGAGTTAATGGATGGCGAAAATCAATATGCTGCTCCGGATTACGGTTTACAAGATGCCTTCAAAGGTGTTGTTTTTGAATCATTTCCTAAAGTTTTGCATCTACAATTAAAAAGATTTGAATATGATTTCAATTATGATCAGCTAATAAAAATTAATGATAGATATGAATATCCTGATAGTATTGATTTAGCACCTTATCTTGATAAAGATGTATTAAAAAATGAAGATAAAAATGAATCTCATGTATACAAGTTACATTGTGTACTAATTCATACGGGTGATATTTCCACAGGTCATTATTATACAATGATTAAGCCGGATTTAGGTGATCAATGGTACAGATTTGATGATGAAAGAGTTTGGAAAGTTGACGAAAAACAAGTTTTTGATGAAAATTTTGGTTTGGATAGAATACCTGATTCTGAGTTGCGTAAAATGACAAAAGAAGAATATCAAAACTATTTAATAACAAGGCACACTAGTGCGTATATGTTAGTTTATGTTAAAGAAGATGAGGAAGTTGAAATTTTACAATCAGTCGAAGAAGAAGATGTTCCAAACCATATAGTCAAAAGTATAAAAGAAGAAAATGAACAAATTGAATTAAGAGAAAAGGAGCTAAGGGAAGCACATTTATATGTGAAATTTAATATTCACACAATAAAAAACTTTTTAAATTATCAAGGTTTTGATATATCACCCAATCCTGATTCTGAATTATATGATGATGAATTATATAATGAGAAATCCATGCCTTTATCCATAAAAGTATCAAGAAAATTATATTTAAAGGATTTATATAAACAAATAAATGAGTTAGCCGGTATTCCTCATGGTAAAAATGTAAGGTATTGGAAAATGGATTACAGAAAAGGTGGTACTTTACGTTTAGTTAATCCAATGGATTCTGAGCTCGATTCTATGACATTAGAAGAAGCTACAGGTTATAAGGAAGATGAAATTTTTCCTCTGATGGATATATTTATCGAAGAGCCATATTTAGATTTGCAATTTTTAACGATATTGAAAAACAAAAATATATTAGAGAACGTTGAAATAAATTTAGAATTGATTGATAACTTGAGACAAAACATTTCAAGATTAGTTGATGATGATACAAAGCCAATTTTACATGATATGAAAACTCATTCATTGCTATTTATAAAGAAATTTTCACCATCAGTCCAAACATTAGTTGGATATGGGCACTTAGTAATTTTAAAAGATTCTCAGGTTAAAGAGGTTGTGCAAACCATTTCTGAAATATCAGGTATTAGTTCGGAATCCTTACAACTTTTGGAAGAAATAAGTCCAAACTGCGTACAATCAACTAAGGTACTAGATACGGTATATGCAGCACAATTAATTAGTGGTGATATATTAACTTTTCAAGACCAATCAGTTATAGACTCTGAAAAATTCCCAGTGTATGAGAGTACTGCCCAATTTTATAATTATCTTCGTTATAGAGTGAAATTGTCTTTTAGCAAAGCAAAGATGTCATCGGAAGAGTATGTAGTTAATACTTCAGATTCAAAGGAGTTTGAAGTCTGGGTACCTGTTAATATTAGTTATGATGATTTAGCCAAGACAGTTTCACGTTCGATTGGTGTTGGGTCTGAATATTTAAAATTATTTGCCATTTATCCAAATGAGAAATATAATTTAAAATCGAATTGTATTTTGAAAGATTATTTAATTAGGGATTACAATTGCTCTTTAATTCCATCATTTGAATATGAGGTTCTTTCAATGTCTTTGAAAAGTTTAGAGAGTTTAAGGTCGATAAAGTTGTACTGGCTAACTAATACCTATATTCATTTTCAAGTGTTCAACTTTAAAATCCCAAATAATTTTACAGTTAGTGAATTTAAGGATAGAATTCAATCAAAACTAGATCTTTCTGATAATGATAAAGAAAATATATTATTTTGGACAAATAGCAATTTTAAGTTTGCAAATGTCTTATTTGATGATAATTCTTTTGATGATATAGGAAGAAATACATTATTATTTGCTAGAATACTTCCTGAAGAATTAAAACTTCTTCACCATTTAGACAATATGGAGAAAGTTGATGAATCAGATTCATACACCCTAAATAGTGAAGATGCAACCCAGGCGAAAGCTATCAAGAAACAAAATGATCACTTGGTAGTTGTGATGCAATGCTTTAAAGGCATTGAGAACAGACATGGTATTTCTTTTCTATTTGATTTGAGACCAGATGAGAATCTTTTTGATGCAAAAGTAAGATTGCATAAAAAATTTGGTTTAGGAGAAAAAGAATTTAATAAAATTAAATTAAATCTACTAGTAAGGACCTACACTGGTAAAGTGTTGAAATCTTTACAAGATTTGACTACTGAAGAGGAACAAAAAGTGATATTATATAATATCATGGGTCATTTGGATATAATATATATGGATCATCCTGATAGGTTGAAATCAAAATCTTCTCAAGATAGACCAATGACTATTAAATAATATAATTATCACAACTTTTATTTAAATACGTTCACGTTTTATTTAATTTGCTTATTTTAAAAAAAAATCCATTTTAATTACAAATTAATAAATTAGTAAATAGAAAAAAGAACAATAATTATGAAAAATAAAAATTAAATGCAACTTACGATTTATTGTATAATTTTTTTATAACTTTTTATATTTTCTATTCAATGAGTATCTATGTAATTTATTTCAATTATATTTATTCATTAGAAAAAATACCCCAGTATTTTTCTACACCGTATTCACCGTCAGACTTCCATAAGTCGTTGTAAGCACTAAATAAAATAACATCGCTACCACATGATTCTTTTATGGAAGCAATGGCAGCTTTTTGGTTAGCTTTAGATGGGATGGCAGAACCGTATGTGTCACCTTGAGATGGCCAACCAGATTCAACAATGAAAACATTTTTTGTACCTCCACATGCATTCCAAACTCTTTGAATTTGCTCTAAAACCCATGGACCAGCATCAGCTGCAGCAGTGTAGTAATCGAAATAAGCATGAGCATTAACTGCAATGTAATCAGAATAGTCACATAAGGTTGGATTGTTGATAACGGCGATGAAGGTGTCAACTGAAACAATTGGACCTGTGTAGCCAGCTGCAGTTAAGGCAGTTCTACCGGTGGAAACGTAGGAAGAAACTTGAGACACAGTAGCGTCACCGCTGTTGACTAACTCATTACCGATAGAAATTGTGTAAATGTCATCCCAAGAACCATATGAAGATACAGCACTAGAAATAGTTTCAACACCAGCTTCGATTTGGTCCATGTAGTAAATACCTAAGAATAAAGTTTGGTTAGAAGCTTTAGCTTGTAAAGCATATTCAACTTGATTACAGTCAACACCGTATAATCTAATGATTGGAAAACCAATCAATTCGGCTAAATCTGAAGCAACGTCGGATTGACTCTTACAAGAGCCATCACTAGCGTATGGAGAGTAGGTAATACCTTTAGCACCTGCTGGTAAACTGGAAGAGGATGAACCAGAAAAGGATGAACTAGAAGAGGATGAACTAGAAGAAGATGAACTGGAAGTGGATGAACTGGAAGAGGAAGTGGCAGTTGTGGTGACTGTTTGTAAAGTGGTAGTAACAGATGAGCTGGAATCTTCTAGACCATATTGGTCATTTTCAACAAGAACTGCATCTCTCTTTTCAGGAACAACGACAGTAGTGGCAGAAATAGTTATGCTACCAGTAGAAACTTTTTCATGTTTGTGATGATGAGCAGGAGCAGCAGAGACTAACGCTACTGAAACGGCAGTATTTATGATTGTACTTAAACGCATTTTATATATGTGTGTATGTTTATATCAATAATGTTATCGGTTTGGGTTAATTTTTTTGTTCTGTAAAGTAAAAACAATAATCAAAAACATTACTAACAAATGAGTCGGAAACAGAGAAAAATATTGAAATGTTTCCATCGCATTTATATATATATATATATATTTATTTAATTATTTACTTTTGGCTAATTCTATCATTGTAAAATCAATCGAATGACGTATGTCATATGTGAAAATAATTTAGTGGGAAATGTATTTATATTTATTTATTATTTCTTGGCAGACAATTTTTTTTACCTATTTAGTTAAGGATTGATCTTCTACAGAATTTTGTTCCACAACATGTTTTTATTTTTTTATTTTAATGCAATTACTTATTCAAACTTTTAAAATTTTATTGTACGAATATTCCTGTTGTTAAATGTTATTGTTTGTATTTTTGTGTAAATGATTACTATTTCTTGTCCATTGGTTTATTTTGATATAAATCATTTCGTATACCATTTTCAAAAAATACTGAAACAATCGTGCTACAATCGTGATACAGATGATAAAACAAACAAACTCTTAAACCTCAATTTCTCGAGCCCTCTGATACGAAAACGAATTATTTTAAACCTAAATTTGCGCACTGTAACCGTCTAACAGCTTCACGAAATACAAATTCTTTGGCGTTTTACAACCAAGAGAAGCGAAAAAAAAGAATTTCGTGTTGGGGCGCAGTCGCAAATTGCGCCTCCGAAGCGTCTGAGAGAAATTGGAAAAAAGAAACGTTTGGATCAGACTCCTCTCGTCCAAGCCAAGAGAAAAAGAAAAGATGCGTCAACATCTATACCGGATTGGGTAAAAGAGTGCTCGGGAGATCTCGATTCTCTAATTGGAAAAAGTATTTTGTGCGAAAGTGCAAGGCTGTTTGTTAGAATTGGCCATTAGAAACTGTTATGACTTCCCAGTGAAGATTACTTCTTTCGGTAGTTCAAGATCAAGTTTTAGATATCGCTATATGTTGCTTTTTATGGAAAAGCCTATTTAAATTGACGTCTTCTGTCTTTTAATTTAGTATATAAAGTGGTTTAAAAAAATGAGGCAGTTAACTCCTTGGCTAGACACTTTCAAAATTTGAAATAGACAACTATACTATCGACTTGAAGACGAGGCTTGCATTCTGTTGCAATAGTTTTCGCACTTTCTGAATTTTGTAAAATTATGCTGTAAGTTGTGATGCTAGCAAGGATTAAATTATGTACTGTAAGAATATTTGGATTTAAGAGCCAAGCCAACTTGACCGTATTATTATTCAGCGTCAACAAATGTTTGCTCGTCGGAACGAAAGAACTATTTTTTTTTAAGTCTTGCTCTCAAATCATTCATTTTACTTTGAAACGCACATAATTTTGACTTTTCATAAATTTGTCTTTTACATCGATTTTTTATTAAAAGAATTATATACTTTTCTTAATCAAACCTACTATATATTGGTATATAATTACATATTATTTGTATTCTATGAAATTCATTTTCAAGAAAAATATCTTTGAATAGTTTCCATGACATCAGCAGGGTATTTATTGAAAATGCTCATGGCTTCATTTTGAGGTAATGCTCCTAAAAGAGTCTTAATGGTATTGACAATTTCGTTAGCAGATGAATCAACAATGGATTTATTATGCAATGCTTGAACAACTAAGTCAACAATTGTAGGGAGTTTGGATGGGTCAGTGACTATTGGAGAATTAGATGTAATAAGTTGACTTAAGAAGCCATAATTAAATGCAGCAGCTTCTTGATCAGCTAAAGTTGGTAACGTCTTCAACCAACTCTCAATATAGGTATCCAAATTTGGGATATTACTACTGTAAGCTGTTAAAATCTTAGCAATTGATGCACTTGCATTTTCGGTTGCAGTTTCATTTTCTTCAGTTTTGGCATCTGGAATAGATGCAATTTGAAACAAAGTTTCTAATGATGAGATGCAAACATCTGCATAGATAGATGGTGAATATTGCGCGCAAATACCAATAACATAAGCGCTCGCTTGACGTAAGGATGGATCTTGAGAAACCAACAAAGATGTGACAGTAGAAATAAATCCATCTTTGAAAGGTGCGCTATTATCCCCAGAATATTGGACCATATCAGCAATTGCAGTTAAAGCAAAAATTTGAATAAATGGTTCGCCATCTTGTAAATATGAAGAAATCACAGGCCATAGAGTTTGGAAGTTACTCAAGTATTTACCTTGAGTCATCTTAAATAGAGCAGCTAGTGATTTATTGATATCATCAAGTAAACTTTCATCAGTGAATTCATCGTAGTCATCATCTTCACCTTCGTTATATTCATCATCTTCATTATATCTTTCTTTTAAACGCTCAAATACACCTGATAAATTACCAGAAACACCTTTAGTATATTCTAATATTTGTGTTTCATCTAAACAATTGGTACCCATTATAGCAATACCATCAACTAAAGCGGAATGATAAATTTGAGTAATTTCAGGCATTGGTTCGGATAAAATACCACTGATCAATTTATTAGCGGCTGCATTCCATAATTGAATGACTTCTTCATTTTCATTACCAACAGCTGAAATCAAACAAGATAGTAAAACTGGAATTAAGTTAGCACCTGTAGCACGAACACCATCATGTAAGTAAAAATCAATAGATGGAATTGCAATTTCAGTTAAAATTTCCTTAACATACGGGGCAAACAAATTTTTCAGCATTGTACTGTATACTTGAATTAATTCCATAGCAGTAACTTTATCATCTAAAACGGATGTATGAATAGCAATATGTTTACCTTGAACTTGCACAACTTCCCATTCAGAATATTGAATGAAATTTTCGGCTTCTTCTTCATCAATCAAACTTACATCTTGGGTAGCCTTGGCGGTTTCTAATAATGATGGTAAAACTATTGGTAATAAAGGTAAAAAGTCTTCTTTTAGAATCCTACAAATTCTACTCCAACCATGTTCAAGGTAAGACTTAAGTGGGTCATCATCTTGCATACCTTCATTTTGATAAGATACCAATAAGTTAATTAATTCTTGTGAGTGTTCTGAAAACTTTTCTTTACCAACAGCTAAGGTAATCAAGGTTGAACATTCAATACACTTACCCTTTAAAACTCTTGAAGAATCATCTGTAGGTGTTTTTAAAACTTTCAATAATAATGGCATTAAAGTATCGTAGTATTTAATGAACTTCTTAGCAGATGTTTCTGCGATAAATGCTATAGTGGTCAATGCTTGTTCTTGAACATAGGATTTTTCATTTTGTAATAGGTTTAATAAATTGGTTAACAGACTATCTAAATATGGTTCCAAAATAGCTTGACTTGCATGTTCCGAAAAATTAACTAAAGCAGCAGCAGCATGCGTCTGTACCCTATTAATAGAATTATTAGTTAACTTAGAAATTAATGCTGGTAAGATTTTATCATGAGAAGTTCTTTGGATCAAAGGAGCAAAATCAGTGGATATTTGACCTAGAGCATTACAGCAGCCATATTGTACCCTTGGATGTGGATCATCTATCAACGGAATGATCATAGTCAAAATTTTTGGAATTTCGGATATTAGCACATCACGACAACCTTCGGCAGCAGATGATAGAGCCATCAAAGTTGCAAATCTTTCCCTCCATTCAGAAGATGTAATCATTTGTTGTAAAAATTGAAATAAAGTTGGTGCTAAATATTTACCACCTAATTTCAGAGCAACACGATCTAAAGCTTGACGAGCATGGTCATAAGTAACTTCTTCTTCTTCGTCATCAGCATCGTCAGAATTTTGCCATTCAGCAACTTCATCATCATCGATAGAAACTTCGGTCATCATAATTAAAGTATTTGTGACTACAGATTGAGCATAGTTACTGTTAGACTTACACATTTGTGGAGCATGTTCACTGAATACTGTCAATAATTCCAACGCAGTTGTTCTTGCTGGAGTTTCTAAATCCTTGTTTTTAATTACCATATCACAAAATTGTATAATTTGATCGAACATATCTTTAAATAATTTTGGGGCTAATTCTACTAATTCGACCAAAGATTCAAATACAGAAGCTAAAGCGTCATCCTTACCATCATCTAAAAATTTTGGTAAACTGTTCATTAAACTTGGTAATAGAATACCTAACTTAGACCAGTGACTTTTTGGTAATTGTTTGAAGTAACCAACGAATGCAGTAACAGCTGCAATTTTAACATTATCATCGACATCAGTGAAACCAGCTTCAAAAATAGTTAAAATGCTGTTAACATCAACAGCATTGATTAAATGCGGTACGGAAGTTAAAATTCTAAAACTAGATTCTCTAAAATTTGGATTTGAATCTTTAATCGCCTCCAATAAAGTTTGTAACAATTCTGGCCAATCGTCCATATCTTCAGCAGCACATTCTGCTAATGCATCTGACAATTTATGTCTAATATTGTTTGGTCTTTCATTAACAAAACCTTTTAATAATGTAATACGAACTTGTTGTAAAGCAGATGGCGAAATATGAGTAATGTTTTTAGCGATAATAATAGTTTTTGAGGAAGGTGGTGCTCTTAATGCTAATTTTCTGAATAAAACAGCAGATAAGGCAGAAAATGTTGGATCTTGAGAGTATGCAGCTTGTTCCGATAAGAATACTAAAAGAGCTTCAATATTATTTGGTGTGATCCATTCTTGGTTTAAGCTCCTTTCTGCAGCAGATCGAATTTCATTATTTGGGGAAGCAAAACCAGTTAAAATATTTATTAAAGTATTATTTACTTCGTCAGATAATGCAGACATAGCTATAATGTAATTGTGTATTTTTTTTTAGGTTCCACTTTATTAAACGATTGCAATTACTGAAAAAATTTAAAACAGTGAAAAACAGAATAAGTTACTCTTTTTTAAAATACCAAAGGTTATTAAAATAAATAGTCAACAATTATTTGTCCTAATCTAGGTAACAGTATTCACGAAAACTTTGCTGTTCACTTGCAACTTTTGGATTTCAAAATTGTAATTTTATAGATTGAATAAAAGTTTCAAGCAGCTAAGAAAACTATTTATGAGGTTGATGTAATATAGTAATAAAGTATAAGAATATACAATAAATTATTAGATCTCCAGAGATTAAAATTAAAAATACTTTGATATTGTTATTGTATATAAATTTCGTTAATTTGAAGACGACATTGCATGTTTTGGAACTTCGGAAGTTGATGAAAAAAAAATTTTATTGGTTACATCACGTGACATATTGAGACATAACCGAAACAGTTCGTCTTGAAAAGGTTAATGACTTGATTTGTTATCCATTTTTGATGGATCAATGAGGCAGATAGTAATAGATCATAGACCATTGAATTTATAAAATGTACTTATGCATTAGTAAATTAACATATTTATTGAAATTTTAGTAAGTTGTTTCGTTAATAAATAATTACTCTTGAAGCTTATCGTAAGCAACCTCAGAATACAACTACTAGATAAGATTAGGATCGAAATTATGACTATTATTATTTTTATTATGGTGTTAATTATTGTGATTATAAATTAATATACAGGCATGTCACTTACATTATTTATATATTGATTTTGTAATTTATATATAAACTTTGTTCTTTTTTTAAATTTAAAACACCTTTTATTTTAGGGCTCTCTATCGATATTTTCTTACAATATTACTTTCTTAACGACGACCACGGTTTGGACGTAAGTGTTCCTTGACAATCTTAATTTCTTTGTTCAATTTAGAGGCAACCTCTTCTAATTTAGTGATTTCATCACTCTTGTTAATGACAACTAAGGTCTTATCTTCGCTGATAGTAGCTTCAATACCAAATTCTTCAATAACCTGTTGTAAAGTTTCAGCAACTTTTTCTGAAGTTAAATCGAATAACTTGGATAATCTTTCAATAGACATTTCATTGTAAAATCTCTTGTTAGTGAAAAAATATGTTTTTAAGGATTCGACTTGAACTCTAGCGGCTAAAGATTCTAAAACTTGTTCAGAATTTGGTAATAATTTCCAAGCTTTAATAGTCTTCAAATAATCAAAAGATTCCTTCCAAGAGCCTCTTTGCATGGCTTTGGCAGCATTTAAAATATAATCTCTGGAAGTTTCTGGTGGACCTTGTAATGGAGACTTGTCAAAGTGTTCTAATGATCTACGAATAGATTTTTGAGAGTATGGAATCTTCTTGATCTTAATACCAGAATAGAATGCTGTCATTTGTGGAATTTCAATTAATAAAGAACAAGTCATGAAAACAACATCAATTAAATCAATGTTAATATGCTCATGGAATGGTAAGCATAATTTTTCACGATCATCCGCAGAGTTAGAGTTATTAGAAGAAGAAATTCTTTGTAATGATTGTTGACCTAAAATTTCTCTCAAATGAGAAGCAGCTAATAAATCATTTAAAATTTGATGACATTCTTCAACTGACCAGTTTTTGAATGCGGACAAACCTAACTGTACGACAACTCTGTTAAATAAAATTTGTAATGATGGGTCAGATTTGTTAATGAAAGATTGAATTTTAGATTCTAATAACATTTCTTTAGCATTAGAGAATTCTTCATTTAATGCAATGTAATAAACATGGTATAAAACACCACGTTTAGATAAGGAAGCGTTAGTACCTTCTTGTTTAGTTAAACTTGCTGATAAAACCTTAATTAAAGAAGATAAGTATTCATTATTGGCTTCACCATCAAATTTAACGTATCTGGATTCATAAGTGTTTGGAATATAATCCCAAGCTTTAGATTCCATTACAGCAATTAGTTCATTAGATTTGTAGTAGATATGATCCAATCTTCTGACAAAGACTCTAGATAAGTATGCTTCTTTTTCTTCTTCGGATTTCATAGTTAAAGTCTTTTCAAAGTAAACTTGAGACTTTAAGATTAAGTTATAAACATCTTGTTCATCTTTCAAACGTAATAAGTAATCACTTGAATGTGGGTCAGTGTTTAATAAGGACTTAGTGAATTCATCATCTAATCTTTCGATGAAAGAGAATAAAGAACCTAAAATCATAACAATACCTTCAGAGTTTGATTCTGGTTCATTTTCAATTGTATCATTTACAGTAGTGAATTCAGTGACAACGTATTTGTTTAAATTTTCATCTAAAATATTTAATAATGATTCAATATCGTTGAAAGATTTTTTCCAGTTTTCAATTGGTTGATAAGAGAAATTGGTGGAAGCATCGAATCTTAATGGGATAAGAGTCAAATAAGCAATAATTTTTTGATAAGTTGAGCTTGCAATGGTTAATAAATGTTCCATAGATTCGATCAATTGAGTTTGATCGACATTTTTCTTACCTCTTGAGTCCAAAATGATTTGTAAAGATGGAAAGAAACCAGCTTCGGTAGAAGCTGAAACAATTGAGGACAAAGCACCTGGTTTTTTAGCGTTGATGATAAAGTTATCTAATTCTGGGGTGTTTAAGTTTGAAACAGCTTCAGCGTCTTGGTCTAGTTCATTTTCAAAAGAATCAGGATCTTCTCTATATTTTGTCAATAAATCTTCAATTTCTCTTGCTGATTTTTTAACTCTTTGCTTTGTTGTATTGAAAGCTTTGGCAGTAATTTTATTTTCGAATTCAGAAGATTCGACATTATTGACAGCATCTGAAATTTGAGCAATAATTTTAACATAAACATTTGGTAAACCGAAATTTTGTTGTTTAGCTCTTAAAATTAATTTTTGTACGTTGTCGAATTCATTCAAGATATTTGACCAGTCATTTGTTAATTCAGCAACATCAATTTTACTTGAAGAAGCTTTTAATTCATCTAACAATTTTTCTTTAGCGGATTTAACAATTTTCTTACCACTAACATCGTCATCATCAGAAGAGAAATCATCATCAGAAGATAATCCACCATTTTTTTTCTTCAAAAACTTATTTGCAGGACCTTTTCTGAATTCTTGTTTTTTGAACCAATCTGGACCATAAGGTTTTGCATCCGAATCATCAGAATCGAAATCACTACCACTCTCATCGTCATCATTGAAAAAATCAGAATCATCATCGGATAGTTCTTCACTTGAAGAAGAACTTAATAAAGATTCTTCGGAAGTAGATAATAAATCTTCTTCAGAAGAAGAACTTCCACTATCGTATTCGTAAGAAGTAGCAAAAAAACGAGACATTTATAATATTATTCGTATGCTTATTTTTTATTTTATTTAATTTCAAAACTTGTAATTAATATCTCAGTTCTCAATTCTCTTACAATCTTACTTTAATACACCAAATAAAATAAACTAAATTGAACTAAATATAATAAAATATTATTCACACAACTTAATAATATTAAAATAAGAACCAAACCAAGTGGTATTGCACTAATATAACTAAATTGAAGATAGTTGGAACACCAAATCTGAATTAAATTGAATTCTAAACTTCTACTTCAAAGTACAATAAAACTTTTCACAACTTTTCACAACTTTCTGCAATACTAATATCAATATTCACTTCTACAGTTACCAATTGAACAAATTAACATCAAAGATACACCAAATTGAAACTTTTTTCAACTCATTCACCTTCCCACTTCTCATCGCCCATCGCCATCGCCCACCACTCAAGTTCGCTGAAAAATTTTCCATCGACGACGACAGCGTGTGTCGTTGTGTACGAGCAAGAAAATTGAGGTAGGGTAAGTGTATAGCAGGGTAATCGGCTGCTTTCACGCTGGGAAAATGGACAAGGGGATTGCTATTGTACTTGTTCTTGCTCCTGTTGTTCTCATTGGCATTGTTGCATTATCATTACATCTATACGGGCTTTTATTTAAATATATATAAAGTATAGACTAAACTCCCTGCAGTGTGAGATGTGCTGCACATAGTATGCGCTCTTCTCTCCACATCCCTCCTGTTTGTAGGTTTCCCCAGGTATATTCATTCGTCGTCCTCGTAGGTCTTCTTGTTCTTAAAAACTTCCCTCACATTATAATGCTTCTTCCTCATCTCTTCAAAACGTTTATGTTTCGCAGCTAGAGCAGCCGCCTCGTCCTCTAAATCCTCCTCCCTTGCTCCTTCGTCCACTTCTATCCTCTCGCCATTGTTCGTGGGCTCAACTTTGTATTCAGGCTCCCCCAAACTGAACTCATCAAGATCGTTCAACGAGCCCACCTTATTACCATTTAATTGACTTTCAAACCCGTCTTCTTCCTCATCGTCAGGCTTGTAATACTCTCCACTTGGATCAACAGCACCTTGGTATGGTGTCTTTGGTTCGTCCACATGAATGTTTTGATATTGCAATTTCTTGATCTCATTCTCTTCCAAATTCTTTTTATTCCATTGTAAATTGCTTGCGGCATCATCTTCGTTTTCAGTTTCAATTAACGTTGGAACATCGTGTTCATGTTTCAACGAAAGCGAATCTTTTGGAATAAAAGCGTGTGTAGGATTTGATCCTTCATTTACAAGTTTTTCCTTTGCAGCAATCTCATTGTAAGCCTCTGATGTTTGTCCCTTAGTCAACTTAGCATTCAACTGTGTGTTCATAAACACCTGTTTTCTGAATTCAGCAACATTTTCAGATTCATCAATAGCTGGAACGTCTTCTTGTGGTAACGGATTCTTCAATATACCCACCATCTTACTAAAATGTGTATGAATATAAATATATAACTAGTAATTAGATTTATAACGTTTTCTTAACAGATTCTTTCTAGCCTAAAATTTTAACTGGAAACTATACTTTAACTTATTGCACAAATATCTATCTCTCACAAAAGTGCAAGTAACCTACATATTTTACAAGAAATCTACTTTCAAATTATTATATCTATTTATAAATGTTTCATCTTGCTCAAATTGAGGTTTGGCCACTTCGATTCATTGAAACTTTTCTTCGAACTCCCTTTTTTTCACTTATTGAAAAATGTCAATGCGGGTAAAGGCATTGTGAATGATAAAAGTAACCTGTAAGAAGCATCATTCAGGATGTCATTAAAGGAAGTTGCTGTTATTGCTGTGATACTGATATGATACTAATATGAAACAACATACTATAGTATCAATCAATCAATCAATTTTTTAGATTTCTTGAATTTAGAAACAGATATAAGAATATTGATGGTTGGCCTTGCGAATATGGATTATGAATTTTTTTAAAAATATTATATTGTGTCTACAGAGTCTGAGCACATATTTATATAAATAAGTAATAAAACTTTTAACAATTAAAATATATTTCTTAATTAGGTCTAATAAATTTTCTTTTTACTATCAATGGAAATTTCACCAGCACCAGTATTTGTAACTAATAATAGTGCACCAATAATACTTAAATTTTGAAAGAATTCATATTTCAAGAAATCTCTTTGAGTTGCATCATGGAACCAATAGTTGTTAACCGTAATATTGTATAAAGCTAGAATTAAGACTAACATAATTGAAGAGATCTTTGTTTTGTAACCAATTGCAAAGAATGTTGTAAAGATAATTGTGAAAATAACTGTGAACCATGATTTACTAAATGTAAAACCAATGAACATCATAACAATCAACATTCTACCGGCAAGTAATAGATAACCTTTATGTTTCTCATTTTTATTATTTAATTCAGGTAACATTTGAAATGTAACTTTGTTATTAACGATTGAATCACTAAAATTAATTAATAATGAACCAATGACGCTAAAGTTTCTCAAAATAAACGAAGAACCAGTTGAGAATCCATAGACTAAAGATTGTAAAGTGATCGAAGCACATAAAACACCGGTTGCATAGATTGAATGTTTCCTTAGTAATAATAAGGAAGCAGCACCAAACATTGATACACTAACAATAAATAAGAATAGAATAACAAAAAAATATGGGTAGTGTTTCCATTGATTTAAATAAAAGACTTGATCTTTCCATTGAGTCCAAATTCTCAAAGAATCTTCATAAAAAGTTGCTACAATGAAAAATTGTGCAATGTTTGGAATATATGGTTTGATTTTTAAGAATATTGGAGATTCAGTTAATTTTTCAAGTGGTTTCAACCATTTGTCAATTAATTGATCCATATATTGAAAATCAAATTTTGTTGCACTAAAATTCTTTTTAGCGTATTTATTAGAATTTTGATAACCAACATTGTTTACATTGTTATTATATTGTAAATTATTTGGATTTGTATCTGGAAATCCATTATTACTTTGATTACCTCTAAACGACATTTTGTTACAGTATGCTATGCTATCCTGATTCTTAAATTGTATTTTATTTTAATAAAAATTTCAAATTAAAAAGTACAGGACCAAAATACAAAAAATGTAACTATTGTTTTATTTCAAATTAAAAAGGGTTCAAATCTAATTCTTTATATATTAGTGATCTAGCCTTTTTTTCCTTTACTTCTCAGAATTCAATTCAAAATTAGCCAAACAATATATAATTCCAAATAAATAATATAAACTAATTGTATGATAAATTAAATGCTTCCATGTAATCACTTCAAAAAATTCAACGACAAATTTCAGTATAACGAGTTTCAAATTGTAACAATCATCTTTTTCTTTCTCTTATGTGTTTTCGACAACGATTATGTTTTTTACGGCGGGAAATTTCAAAATCGTTGTTGGAAACTTAAACGGTTGAATTATAAGAATGATAATTTTAGAAATTTTGAATTCTCAATTAAATATTTTACTTGAAAAACGATTGATGTTATTACAAACACCATTATTTGACTAATTAGGAAACAATTTGATCTAAGGTCTTATTTGTTTAAGAATGTGATTCAATTTTTATGATATATATATATATATATATATATTTATATATATTTATATTTATATTTATATTTATTTAGCTAATTATGATTTATTCATTTGTTTTCTGATTCATTATTGATTATTTTGACTACGTTAAAATATAGGATGCATTAACTTTTTTCCTTCTAGTTTTGATAATGTTATCTAATTTATATTCAATCGCACAACGAGTTTTTATTAATGGTAATACAGGCCATGTATTACTTTCACCTCCTTGTAGCCAATAATTAATATTATCTAATTGTCCTTCCACGATCCTAGTAACAGTTAAATTTTTCATTTTAGGAACAATTGTGATTTCAATTGCACTTCTAGGGGTTTTATCATCAATAATAAATCTTTTAATCCATGAACAAAGTAATCCTAAATTGTCTAAAACTTCCATACGATGTCTAAATTCCATTGTGATAATATTTTTCAACTTTCTTTCCAAGTGATATTTAAACTTGAATGCTAATGGTTCCATTTCGGTATAGTCCAGTTGTGATAATATCATTGCATTTGGTGTATCCGGGTAATGTTTATAATAATAATATTTGGAAGTTTTGATTTCATGTTTTAAATCGTTAACCACAAATGGTGCTAAATATGGTCTAGCTAACGAAACAATAAAATTGTTTACATTGAAAAGTTCTGTTAATCTAGTGTATGGACTATATGAATCGTTAATATTTGCATTTTCTGGTGCTAGAAATTTAGTCTTAATATTTTTTTCACCATTCAAAAAAGGTATTACTTCATTATCTAAATTTTTACAAAGTAATTTTGTATCTTCTAAAATTACACCTGATCCCATACTACAGTATATGGCGGACCCAATTAACATATTTGGTGTGGTAACATAATTCAATAAATTTGGACAGGAAGGATCAGTCGGATGAATGACAATATTAAAAACTTTACCAGTCTTTTGGTATGCCTCTTCAAATGTCATTTCTTTGACTATATATTTATTAACAAATTGAATAAAAAGATAAACATCTTGTGAATAACCATTATGAAGTAAATTTTGAATTAATGTACCAATATTAACATGTTGTTCAACATTACCGTAACCAGAACTTCTCAGTAAATCAATGTCGTATTTAATTATATTCAAAATTTTATCTTCTTGTAATAAATTCAAAAGTTCGTCATTTGAGATGCAACCAAATAAACTTGCTACACATGCACCCATTGAACTTCCGCAAATAATATTCGGCATTAAATTTTGTGATAATAAACCTTTTATGACACCTAAATGAAATAAACCAAACATCGAACCACCTTTTAAAATCAATGCAGTGGTACCTAATGATAATTTACATCTTTGAAAATACGAAGTTGGAGTAGAACTTCTATCTAGAATATCTAAACCATGTATAACATGTTCTTGATATTGTTCAATTAATAATTTCGTTCCCATTAAAGCTTTCGTAAATAATCTTTTATCAACAATTCCAGCAAAATTTCTTAACATACAAGGTCCAATTGTACAAAATTTTTCTTTTATTGACTCGATATCATTTTTTTCTAAATATTTTGATAACAGTGAGTATTGTTCTAATACCGAATTAAAATCATAACGTCTTGAAAAGAAATTTCTTCTCCATAAATTTGATCCAGTAATTTCATCAACAATAGTAGCCTTTTCGCACCAGTCATTATAAGTACTTGAAATCTCTAAACTTTTAACAGCTTCATGATATTGTAATCTTGATCTTGGTCTCACATAATTAATAAATTTATAACTCCAAAATAAAATAATATCATTTATAACATTGATTACCAACCAAACAACCGGCGGAATATGATCTAAAATAGAGTATAGAATCGATAAAGTCCAGCTTTTAATCATATCTTATAATTCGAAAATGTTGACTCTAATTATTTTTGGCAAAGTGTATTGTTATTTAATCTAGCAAATATCCTTATCTAAGTATAATATATTTTTATTGCATCTTTTTAATATAATGATTATAAAAAATCATATCTATCAAATCTAATAAAGTAAACTGTTACTCTATGGCAATCATTTCTTTAAGATTGTCTTTTTATAGTACTCAAAAAGGGCTTTTCAAAAATTAATTTTTCGAAATCTCAAAAGCAAAATTTGATAGAAATCTAAATATGTTCTTTTAGCAAGTCACTTTATAACTAATATATAGTACTAAAATTCAAGTTTGTAGAATAAATAAAATTGTTATGAGATAAAATAATACAATAATGCTTAAATAGATAGAATATAACTTTTTTTGCACAATTTATTTTATTTAATAAAATTTTTATTAAAGTTTCTCACAAAAAGATCAATTTTTGTGATATATTGTCTTATTTTGATTAAGTCTGTATGTTTAAGGGTGATTTGGATATGAAATTATTAATAAAACTGATTTCAATGTTGAATGTAAAAATAATAATCAATTATTTGGAGTGCTTAGAAAATAATCACTTGTCTGGGATTTTTCAATTACTATTCAATAAAATGAAAAATGATAAGTTATCTCATATTATTTACTATTAAATTCTATTCCGAATTTGATTTTGCATCTTTTCTATAAACACTACTGTATATTATTTCATTATGCTATTTGAACCAAGTGATAAAATATTTAAAATGATTAGTAGTGCAATCAAATATTTTTGTAAAACTTAACTAAAATTAATATTTGATTAATAAAAAATTGATCAATTTTTGATCAAAATTCTTAGAATGCATAAACTAAATTTATTGTTTAAAGTCTTACTATACTATATTATATTGTAATTGAACGTATATTTGAAATAGGATCCTTTTAATAATAAGCATTGTTGTATGTTTCAAGTTAAAATAGGAATTGCTAAAAATAGAAATGTATAACTTATACCACAATAAAACCCAATAGATATACCAAGCTCTAATATTGGTTATAAATACAGAATAAAGATAATCATGTAATTATAATAATTAGAAATTTACAAAACGTTTTTGCAATTACGACCTTAAATTATTCAAACTGCTTTTTTTTATTAATATATTGAGAACTAATCTAATAAATATCTACAGCTCTATTATTTAAATTCTTTTTAAAATTAAGGCAAGCACAGCCATGAAGTTAAAAGAGATTTCTTAGAAAAGAAAAATAAACTTTTTGATCACCATTACTGGTTTAATCTATCAATAATATAATAATATATTATTTGATTAGCTCTTTTCAATTTTTAAAGTAATAAAGTAATTTCTAATGAAATGATTAAATTTTACATTTACTCTAATAAATGTTGCATAATTCAATCATTGTTATGAGTACATTCAAATTGATTTGATAATAGTTTGTGCATATATAATGCCCAACTGGCTGGGTCAAATGATGTCTCAAACTTTAATCAACAAATATTTTAATAAAAAATATATAATCTAAACATAATTAGCTAACGTTTTTGAATTATGGGAAGAAAAGTTTTGTGATTAAAATAAATTTTTCTTGTTTTTCTTAATAATGGTCCTCAAATTATAATTAATGAACGTATAATTATTTGATAAATATAAACAAGTGCAAATTTCGTATTAAAAGTGACAAGAAGCTATTTATTTCACAGAGATTTACGTAATAAAAACAATTTAGTAAAGTTCACTAATTCAATCAGGATTTTATGTGTAAACAATGCCTATATGAGAACAATATATGCCTTGATTGACTCAAAATACTGATACGATGCATAGCGTAATAGTATAATTTTATAAAAACTTGGAATTTTGTATCCTTCCTATAAAAAGTATTGTTCTGTGAAAATACTTAAATAAGAAAAATCAAATTAAATAAATATATATTGGTTAATATTATTTATATCCATGATCAGAATTGGAAATATTTTGAGATTAATTTCATTCCTAAAAATTCTTAAATTATTTTTTAAATAGACAAATATATCTCTGTCAAAATTGAATCGTGTTTTTAAAAATAATAATATTTAGATGGTGAGATCAATATGAATTAGAAGAGTACCATTTCAAAACACATATACATAATATTTTATCAAATAATTTTTTTTATTGCTAAAGTATTGCTTATATTATAACAGAGAAATAAATAAAAATTGAAAACCCTTCAGTTTTTAGCTTCATATTTTTATATTACCAAGTTTGTTATTTAAATAAGCTTTAAATAAATAAAGTTTTGACTTCTTTGCAAATATGTTTTTACAAAATATATTTAATTTAACTAGGAACATTTTAATCTTTTATTTTATTGTAATATTAAAAATGTTTTTTCCTTTAGGACCTTTAAATTCATATTTAAATTAGCTAAGTGTCACATTTCCACGTCAAAAAAAACCATGGTCGTACTCACCTAATTTTTTTATCAATATCTAATTTGCATATATATGTTGTATTAACCAAGTTCCATCATTATTTTAAATTGTAAAATCTAATCAAAACGAATTTGTTCCCGTTTTAAAATACTAATTAGAAATAATTAACCAAATATTATTTGCGTCGCTACAACATAATGTAAACCCATTTTCACGAGGAGGACAAGTTGAAAGCTATAATTCGTGAATAAAATTAGTTTTAAAAATGTTTTGATTAATATTGCATTTAATATCTCTCATGTTCCTCAAGATCAAACATTAGTATAATGTTGATTTAAAACACACAAACCCAGCTTTAGCAGTTTCTGAAACAAGGATTTAATCAGTCCTTAAAACCAAAAATTAATGAACCAAATTACGCAAAAATCTACAAAACCTAATTATAAAAATGTATACAATCGTATATAGTTTCTAGAACCAGTAAGACTTTATAAATTACTAGTTTATTAATAAAAGTAAATAGAGTACCACTTGGTTAAATAAGACTTTTTAGCTCATGTTCATTAATTTCAAAAAATTTAAATAAAACTTTGATTATTATATGTATAATTATTAAAATATAGAAACTATTTGATCAATATACGAACTTAAAACATACTATGAATTTACAGTACTTAATGTGTTCACTATCTTAAGCGTACTAAGCAACGATAGCCATGATAGCTAAACCAACAAAGGCAAAGATAGATGAACCATAGGCCTTGACATTGGAACCAGCACCTTCATATGAAACTGAAGCAGTTGGAGCAGATAAATAAGAAGCTGTAGAACTGGCAGAGTTGGCAAAATCTGTAGAGTGACTGAAGTCACCAGAAGATTCAGTACTATGTACAGAAACATTATTGGTTTCAGCTGAAGCAGTAGTGGAGGCAATACTTGGGTTACCGTTGGAGTCAGTGGTGGAGTAGTAAGAAATAACACCTGTGGTGGAAGAACCGTTGGAGTCAGTGGTGTTAATAGTGGAGGCAGCTGGGATGCTGAAAGATTCACTGTTAGTGTTGATTGGAGCAGTGGTAGAGGCAACACTTGGGTTACCGTTGGAGTCAGTGGTGGAGTAGTAAGAAATAACACCTGTGGTGGAAGAACCGTTGGAGTCAGTGGTGTTAATAGTGGAGGCAGCTGGGATGCTGAAAGATTCACTGTTAGTGTTGATTGGAGCAGTGGTAGAGGCAACACTTGGGTTACCGTTGGAGTCAGTGGTGGAGTAGTAAGAAATAACACCTGTGGTGGAAGAACCGTTGGAGTCAGTGGTGTTAATAGTGGAGGCAGCTGGGATGCTGAAAGATTCACTGTTAGTGTTGATTGGAGCAGTGGTAGAGGCAACACTTGGGTTACCGTTGGAGTCAGTGGTGGAGTAGTAAGAAATAACACCTGTGGTGGAAGAACCGTTGGAGTCAGTGGTGTTAATAGTGGAGGCAGCTGGGATGCTGAAAGATTCACTGTTAGTGTTGATTGGAGTAGTGGTAGAGGCAGTACGAGAGTTGCCGTTAGAGTTGATATTACCTGCACTTTCGTCACCAGAACCACTTTTAGATACCATTGTAGATAAATTATTTGTGGACTCTGGACAATATGTAGTATATGTTGTAACAGTACCACTTACTGTAGTTGTTACCGTGCTCCAAACATGTGATTCATCCGTGGATCTTGCAGAGGAATTCGACTCGACATTGGTGTTGGATACAGACATCGAAGATACGTCAGAAACAATTTGACTCATAGATGATGTAACTACAGAATTATAGGAAACCATAGTGGAAGAGAATGACTGAATATCAGTTACAGAAGAGGTGTCTATAGCAATGGTTCCAGAGACTGAATTTGTAACAAAAGTTGAAGAAACGGTGCTTTCAGAGGCTGAGGCAGCGGTACTGTCAGTAGATGAGGCAGCGGTGCTGTTAGTAGCTGAGGAACCAGTGCTGTTAGTAGATGAGATAGCAGTGCTGTCAGTAGATGAGGCAGCGGTACTCTCAGTAGATGAGGCAGCGGTGCTGGTGGCAGCTGATGAAGCGGAGCTGTCATAGACAGTGTGGGTGGTGGAGGTGGTGACAGTAGAACCTTCAGAGTCGGTTGTGGTGTAGAAGGAAATGATATTGGTTTCAGAAGAAGAGCCAG